>JAKOOJ010000007.1:86369455-86609455 GCA_022577455.1 Arizona elegans | reverse complement strand
CTCTCTCTCTCCTTCTTCCTCTCTTTCTCTCCTTCTCTCTCTCTCTGTCTCCTCCGTCTCCTCTCTCTTTGTCTCCTCTCTCTCTCTCTCTGTCTCCTCTCTCTCTGTCTTCTCTTCTCTCCCTCTCTCCTTCTCTCTCCCTCTCTCTCCTTCCTCTCTTTCTCTCCTTCTCTCTCTCTGTCTCCTTCTCTCTGTCTCCTTCTCTCTCCTTTTCTCTCTCTATCACCTTCTCTCTCTCTCCTACCTCTCTCGTCTCCTTCTCTCTTTCTCTCTCTCTGTCTTCACTCTCTCCTCTCTCTCTTTCTCTCTCTCTGTTTTCTTCTCTCTCTCTCTGTCTCCTCTCTGTCTCTCTCTCTCCTTCTCTCTCTGTCTTCTTCACTCTCTCTCTCTGTCTCTTCTCACTCGTCTCCTTCTCTCTCTCCTTCTCTCTCTCCTCTCTCTCTCTCTGTGTCCTTCTCTGTCTCCTCTCTCTTTGTGTCTCCTTTTCTCTCTCTCTCTCCTTCCCCCCAGCCTGCTGTTTCTCAGTCTGTCTTTTCTCTCCTTTTCTCTCTCTCTGTCTCCTTCTCTCTCTCCTACTCCTCTCTCTCATCTCCTCTCTTTCTCTCTCCTTCTCTCTCTCTCTGTCTTCACTCTCTCCTCTCTCTCTGTTTTCTTCTCTCTCTGTCTCTTCTCTGTCTCTCTCTGTCTCCTTCTCTCTGTCTTCTTCAATCTCTCTCTCTTTCTCTCTCTCTCTCTGTCTTCTTCACTCTCCTCTCTGTCTCTCTCTCTCTGTTTTCTTCTCTCTCTCTCTGTCTCCTCTCTGTCTCTCTCTGTCTCCTCTCTGTCTCTCTCTGTCTCCTCTCTCTCTCTGTGTGTCCTTCTCTGTCTCCTCTCTCTTTGTGTCTCCTTCTCTCTCTCTCTCTCTCTCTCTCTCTCTCTCTCTCTCTCTCTCTCTCCTCCCCCCTCCAGCCTGCTGTTTCTCAGTCTGCCTTCCACCTCTGATTAACCTCCGATCCTGTTACCAAACAGGAGTAGACATACATCCCAGGGTTGTTATTTCAGCATTGCTGACCCTGTAAACAAGCACCTGGAATGCCCGTCTGCTGGCTGAACTTTTCCGCTGGTGTTCCTTTTCGTTCTTGGAAGCCCCGGCACACACAAACACACACAAACATGGATTTAGCAATCCAAGAGACGGGAAATCCTTATTTGGAGTTGACGGAGGAAAATAGGAAGATTGTTTTCCTGTGGGCGTGAGTGTCTATGTGTGTTTGTATGTGCATGGCTTCAAATCAGTGGTGGGTGAAATCGAAATTTTTACTACGGGTTCTATGGGCGTGGCTTGGTGGGTGTGGCTTGGAGGGCGTGGCAGGGGAAAGATACTGTAAAATCTCCATTCCCACCCCACTTCAGGGGAAGGTTACTGCAAAATCCCCATTTCCTCTGATCAGCTGGGACTCGGGAGGCAGAGAATAGATGGGGGCAGGGCCAGTCAGAATTTTTACTACCGGTTCTCCGAACTACTCAAAATTTCCGCTACCGGTTCGCTAGAACCGGTCGGAACCTGCTGAAACCCACCTCTGCTTCAAATCAGACTTGGATCCGGGCAACCACTGTTATAATCCTTGACTTAACAACAGTTTCATTTCAGTTGTAAGTTACAACGGCACTGAAAAAAGTCACTTATGACCATTTTTCACACTTACGACCGCCGCAATATGGGATCAAAATTCAGACGCTTGGCAACTGTTTCATATTTATGGCGGTTTACGGTGTACCGGGAGTCACATGATCCCTTTTTGCGACCTTCGGACAATGGGGGGGGGAGAGCCAGATTCACTTAACAACTGTGTTAATAACTTAAGAACTGAAGTGACTCACTTAACAACGGTGGCAAGAAAAGTTGTAAAATGGGGGGAAATGCTCACTTAACAAATGTCTCGCTTAGCAACAGAAATTTTGGCCACAATTGTGGTCCTAAGTCGAGGACTACCTATATACGGACAAGTCCCTGCAGTTTTTTGGAGAGAGCGTTTTTGGATGTGGTTTGCCCTAGACACAGAGAGGACAGGGATGCCCAAAGTCACCCAGTTGGCATTGTGCCAAGACAGGACCGCAACTCCCAGTCTCATGAACTTTATCCTGGTGCCTTATCCTCTACATTCGACTGGCCCTCTAATAGTAATAGTAGTCCTGGACATATGGCCACAATTGACCCCCAAATTTCTGTTGATAAGCGAGACATTTGTTAAGTGAATTTTGCCCTGTTTTATGACCTTTCTTGCCACCGTTGTTAAGTGAATCACTGCAGTCAGTCAAACACGGTTGTTGAATGAATCTGGCTACTCCATTGACTCTGCTGGTCAGGTGGTTTGCAAAAGGGGATCACATGACCCCGAGAAATTTTGATCACGTGACCACGGGGAATGCTGCGATGGTCGTAAGTGTGAAAAACGGTCGTAAGTCGCTTTTTTCTGTGCCGTTCCTAACTTCATTAAAAATTGTTGTAAATTGAGGATGACCTGCATTATAGGACAGTGCAGGGTGGATTGTTCCAGTGATAACTAGCCTAACTAATTACCTGGGATTTGTTATCTGGTTTGTTCAAGCTGAGTTCGTGTGACAGGTGAATCAGCCAATGATGGATTGGTGAACACGCTAATGACTTAGAATAAATCACGGCTTAGGTTATGGGTAAATCATGCCTCTGGAAACGAAAAAAAAAGGGGGAAAATAGAAAGGAGAAATGATAGACTGAGAAAAAGATTGAAATCCTAAATGGATAAAACTCAGGGGTGAAATCGAAAATTTTTCCCTAAAGGTTCTGTGGGCGTGGCTTGGTGGGCGTGGCAGGGGATGGATACTGCAAAATCCCCATTCCCTCCCAATTCCTGGGGGAAGGATATTGCAAAATCTCCATTCCCACCCCACTCTGGGGCTAGCCAGAGGTGGTATTTGCCGGTTCTCCGAACTACTCAAAATTTCCACTACCGGTTCTCCGAACTACTCATAATTTCCGCTACTGGTTCTCCAGAACCTGTTAGAACCTGCTAGATTTCACCCCTAATAAAACTGATCCTGGAACGCTCTATTCCAGGGGTGTGAAATTCGAATTTATTGAGGGGTGCATCGGGGTTGTATTTGACCTCGGAGGGCTGAGAGGGGCATGGCCATGGTGGGCGTGACACGGGACTCGTTTTGGGGGGGCACCTATGGAGGCCAAGTGCTAAGGCAGGACTTCTCTGAGACCTTCCCTTGCTCTCATAATAATCTCCTTCCTTCCCTCCTTCCTCCCTCCTTCCCTCCTTCCTTCCTTCTTTTTCCTTCCCTCTTCGTTCCCCTTTCTTCTTCCTTCCCCTCTTCCCTTATTTTCCTTCCTTGCTCTCTATCCGTCTTTCCCTCTTTTTCTTCGTCTTTCCTCTTTCCCTTTCTCCTTTCCTCTCCCTTCTTGCATGCTCAAATGCAAAAGGGGAAACATTTCTCCTTTTGTTTCGTTTTTAGTTTGTTTTCATAACCTTCTGCCAGCCAAAACGGAGCTTGGGAGGGGGCCACTGCAGCCTTCCGTGCCCTGTTTTTGCTGTCAGAGGGCTACAGGAGGCCGCTGCGGGACTCCTATTCTATTCTATTCTATTCTATTCTATTCTATTCTATTCTATTCTATTCTATTTAATTTATCAAATTTCTATGCCGCCCAACTCCCAAGGGACTCCTATTCTATTCTATTCTATTCTATTCTATTCTATTCTATTCTATTCTATTCTATTCTATTCTATTCTAATAACTAATTCTAATTCTAATTAATTCTAATTCTATTCTATTCTATTCTATTCTATTCTATTCTATTCTATTCTATTAAAAAGGAAGGCAAATTGAAACATATTTAGGAGAACAGCCTTGTCGTTTCAAATTGCTTGCAGGATTCATCCTGAGTCTAGCAATTTCTATTATTATACATTGTTCTATTTTGAGAATTCAGGATGGAGCGATGGAAAGCAAGGGGTGTTGGAAATATTTGCCATGTTATTATTTCACCTAACCTGCTGGAAAATACAAACCCTCGCATTACAATTTTGTTTCCCAGGAGGCATTCCTTTAAAATAATGGGCATTTTTAAATCGGCATCTGGAAATCCTGCCCAATGTCTACACTTATGTAACATTTTGTTCGGGGATTATTACCGGAAGTTTATCATGGGAATAATATATTTTGGCTTCGGCAGAATATGCGGACCAAGAATTACTCTGTGGAACGACTTGCCGCCAGAAGTTGTGGGGGTTCCACCACAGGAGGTTTTCAAGAAGAGAACCATTAATCTGAAATAGTATAGGGCCATGATGGCGAACCTATGGCACATGTGCCATAGGTGGCACGTGGAGCCATATTGGTGGGCACGCGAGCTCAGCTCCAGCTGATTTTCGGGCCTTCTGAGCCCACTGGAAGTCAGCAAACAAGCCATTTCTGGCCTCCAGAGGGCCTCCAGGGGGGTGGGGAAGGCCGTTTTGGCCCTTCCCAGGCTCCTAGAAAGGCTCTGGAGACTGGAGAGATATGTGAGATTCAGTCTGGGGTTCAAAGGATGTGTTGAACTTTATCCTACTTTTTTTATATAACGTATCTGGTTTTCTTTTTCTTTTTCTCTCCTAATTACTTGCATAGGGATTATTCTTTATACTATTTATGTTGTTTGTATTTTTTATCATGGATTGTTCCAGTGAGGCTGAAACCAGTTTCGTTGTATACATCAGCGGTCACCAATCTGGTGGTCCATGGACCACTGGTGGTCCGTGAGAAAATTTTGGTGGTCCACAGAAAAATTATTTGCATTTTTTATATTGCACAAAATCAGGGGTCCTCAAACTACGGCCCCTGGGACAGATACGTGCAATGAACATTTGTGTTGTTCTAGAGAGTCTCCATATTAGGGGTCTTTTTGTGTGGGTCTGAGGGGGGCAGAAATTCCAATTTGGGGTCTGCTTCAGCCTCCTGGTTGAGGGGCTCTGGGCGAAGGCTGGAGGGAAGTGCTGCTGGTGGCGAAGAGCCGGAGGGCCTCGTTCCAGTGGGACTGCATCATGGCCTGGAACTGGCTGACCATCTCAGCCTGCTGAGCCTCCAGACACTGGTACCTGGCCTTCTACTCCCACAGGTCTTCCCTTTGCTTGGAAAGTCTATGCTCCTAGTCCTCAGTGAGGTGCTTCTGCTGAGCCTCCTTCTCGGTCAGATCCAAATTGGACTGAGCTGTTTTGCCAACTCTTTCTTGTGTTGGCTGCTTAACTCCAACAACTGCTTTCTCTTGGGGCCCTAAGGAGTCTGAGTGGAGTGGCTGGGAGGGAGTTGGGAGTGGAGTGGCTGGGAGGGGAGGAGTGAGTAGAGGCCGGCGAGGTGTCCCTCAATGTGAGTGACATCGAGTTGGCCATGCCCACCCAGTCACATGGCCACCTAGCCACACCCACCAAGCCAGTCATTAAGCATTATTAGTGGTCCACGGGATTTAAAATTATGAATTTAGTGGTCCCTGAGGTCCGAAAGGTTGGTGACTCCTAGTATACATGATGTACAATGACAATAAAGGCTATACTATACTCAACATGAGTGACATCAAGTTGGCCACGCCCACCCAGTCACATGACCACCTAGCCACGCCCACCCAGCCAGCCATTAAGCAGATCATATTAGTGATCCACAGGATTTTAAATTATGATTTTAGAGGTCCCTGAGGTCCGAAAAGTTGGTGATCCCTGGATTAGAAGCCCTCCAAGCTCCCTTCCAACTCTGTTATTCTGTTAATACCATGATAGTCAATGACTAAGGGAACTAGGTATGATTAGTTTAAGAGAAGGAGTAGGGGTGACATGATAGCAGTCTTCCAATATCTCAGGGGCTGCCCCAAAGAAGAGGGAGTCAACTTCAAGCTATTCTCCAAAGCACCAGAAGGAAAGACAAAAAGCAATGGATGGATGAAAACTAATCAAAGAGAGAAGCAACCTAGAACTAAGGAGAAATTTCCTGACAGTGAGGACAATTAACCAGTGGAACATCTCGCCTCTAGAAGTTGTGAATGCTCCAACACTGGAGGTTTTTAAGAAGAAATTGGACCGCCATTTGTCTGAAATGGTATTGGGTTTCTTGTTTGAGCAGGGGGTTGGACTAGAAGACCTCCAAGGTCCCTTCCAATTCTGTTATTCTGTGTTTCTGAATACTGCTCAACTTTCACAGCTTGAAGATGCATGGACTTCAACTCCCAGAATTCCCCAGCCAGCCAGCCATGCTATGCCAGTCCCCCATGCCCGTGCTATGCTGGCTGGGGAATTCTGGGAGTTGAAGTCCACGCACCTGTTGAGAAACACTGGTCTGGAATTTCCAACAAACCACATATTTAATCTGAATAGCTTTAACTCTCTCTACCTACTGGGCAAAAAGCATGACAGTAAATTCGGACCCACAACCTTTTAGAAGTGAGCTGGATGGCACAAGGATAAAGTTGATTACAAAAACGGCTGAAAAATCAGTCTGAATAATGGATCATCATTGGTTCCCATCAAGCCAGGAGGGAGATCTCATAGATAGTGTTACTGTGTATTAATTGTTTTTATTAATAAAGTGGATAGGAAGGTGGAAGGAAAGCTTCTCACATTTGCGACTGATCCAAATCTTATATATCCTATTAAATAAAAATATAGTTAGGAACGATCTGAAGTGGGTTGGAGAAATGAGCTGATTGTAACAGCCTGAAATGTAACAAAGTTCTTTGTTCTTTTTTGCTTCCTAGAACCTAAGCATTAAATACAGAGAACTTTAATGGGATATATCTGGTTTGGCGATAAAGAATAATTTCTTATCCTTTCCTTTCCCCTCCCCCCTGTCCTCTCTTCCTCTTCCTCCTTTCTCCTTTCTTCCCTCCTGTCTTCCTTCTTTCCCTTTCTCTCCCTGACTCGCTCTTTCCTTTCTTCTCTGTTCCTTCTTCCTTTCTTCCTCTTTCTCTGCCTTTCCTCCCTCCCTCCCTTCTTCTTCCCTTTCCCTCCCAACTTCTTCCTCCTTCCTTCCTTCCTTCCTCCTTCCCTTTCCCTTTCCTGCCTGCCTGTCTCTCTCTTTCCCTCCCTCTCTCCTTTCCTCCCTCCCATCCATCCATGCGCTTCCTTTCTTTCTCCCTCCTTCCCTTTCCTCTTCCTGCCTGCCTGTCTCTCTCTTTCCCTCCATCTCTCCTTGTCTCCCTCCCTCCCTCTTATCCATCCATCCATCCATCCATCCATCCATCCATCCATCCCCTTCCTTCCTTCCTCCCCTTTCCCTTCCTTCCTTCCTTCCTTCCTTCCTTCCTTCCTTCCTTCCTTCCTTTTCCTTTCCTGTCTGGTTCCTCTCTCCCTTTTTGCCCTCCCTCCCCCCTCCCCCTCCCCTCTTAATTTGGCTAATTCGGAAAGCAAGATAAAAGGCTGCGCCGATCCATCTTTCCATCTTTTGGTGCTGAATTCCTTGGGCCCTCCCTTCCTCCCTCCGATTTACTTATCCATCTTCAGGCAGATTCCTAGCCCTGCTTTGCCATAACCCTACATTTCTTTTTCTCCTTCTCTAATAGAATCAATTATCATCACCCTTTCGCTTAGGAAGGAAGGAAGGAAGGAAGGAAGGAGGGAGGAAGGAAGGAAGAAAAGGAAGGAAGGAAGAAAAGGAAGGAGGAAGGAAGGAGGGAGGGAGGGAGAAAGGAAGGAAGGAGGGAGAGAGGGAGAGAGGAAGGAAGGAAGGAAGAAAAAGAAGGAGGAAGGAAGGAAGGAAGAAAAGGGAGGAGGAAGGAAGGAGGGAGGGAGAAAGGAAGGAAGGAAGGAAGGAGGGAGAGAGGGAGAGAGGAAGGAAGAAAAGGAAGGAGGAAGGAAGGAGGGAGCGAGAGAGGAAGGAAGGAAGGAAAGGAAGGAGGAAGGAAGGAAGGAGGGAGGGAGAGAGAAAGGAAGGAAGAAAAGGAAGGAGGAAGGAAGGAAAGAAGGAAGGAGGGAGGGAGAAAGGAAGGAAGGAAGGAAGGAGGGAGAGAGGGAGAGAGGAAGGAAGGAAGAAAAGGGAGGAAGGAAGGAGGGAGGGAGAAAGGAAGGAAGGAAGGAGGGAGGGAGAGAGGGAGAGAGGAAGGAAGGAAGAAAAGGGAGGAAGGAAGGAAGGAAGAAAATGAAGGAGGAAGGAAGGAAGGAGGGAGCGAGAGAGGAAGGAAGGAAAGGAAGGAGGAAGGAAGGAGGGAGGGAGAGAGAAAGGAAGGAAGGAAGAAAAGGAAGGAGGAAGGAAGGAAAGAAGGAAGGAGGGAGGGAGAAAGGAAGGAAGGAAGGAAGAAAAGGAAGGAGGAAGGAAGAAAAGGAAGGAGGAAGGAAGGAAGGAGGGAGGGAGAGAGGGAGAGAGAAAGGAAGGAAGGAAGGAAGAAAAGGAAGGAAGGAAGGAAGGAAAGAGGGACGGAGGGAGGGAAGGCAGGCAGGCTGGAATTCTCTCTTTGGCTCCCAGCCCTTCACTTTGCATTCCTCCTCCCCCCTCTTCCCCTTCTCTAATCTTGTGACCAAGTCATTTTCTGAAATGACACAGCAGAACTGAAGAGGAGGAGGAGGCTGGAGCGGTGCAGGTAGAAAGCAGGATCTGGCTTGACGATGTCTCCAAGGCATAATTGACTTCGGTGGAGGATTTTTGAAGCCTCGTCTTCCTCCATCCTCCTCCCCCACCCTCAAAGGCGGAGGGGGGGGGGAAGAGAAGGAGGAGGAGGGAGAGAGAGAAACAAGAGCAGACGATGCATAAGCAACTTTGAAGCCCCGCTAGCTTTTATTTCCAAAGGAAAAGCTGAGTAGGCATCTACTGGGGGTAATTTGTCCTGCGCAAGCCTTGCCTTTCTGCAAGGAAACGAAAGAGCACAGCGAGTCCCTTCCGACGGAGAACGGCGTTTACGTGCAAGGCGTTGCATTCACACGATCTTATTCCACCCGGGCTTCCCGAAGCCTCCCCGTTTTCGAAGTTTGCACACTCGTGGGGGACACGATAAACGGGGGGGGGGGGGGAAAGGAATAATCCGAAACATATAAAGAAGCTGAAGGAAAGAAGAATTAGGGGCGACGGGATAGCAGTCTTCCAGTATTGGAGGGGGCTGCCCCAAAGAAGGGGGGGGTGTCAAATTATTTTCCAAAGCACCTGAAGGCAGGACAAAAGAAACAACGGATGGAAACTAATCGAGGAGAGGAGCAACCTGGAATTAAGGGGTGAAGACTATTAAAGGGTGAAGACAATTAACCAGTGGAACTCCTTGCCACCAGAAATCGTGGGCCCTCCATCACTGGAGGCTTTTAAAGCAGAGACTACTAAGATAGTCACTTCTCTGAAATGGAATAGGTTCTCCTGCCTAAGCAGGGGGTTGGACTAGAAGACCTCCAAGATCCCTTCCAACTCTGCTATTCTATTCTATTCTGTTCTGTTCTGTTCTTGGTCCTGGTCCTGGTCCTGGTCCTGGTCCTGGTCCTGTCCCTGTCCCTGTCCCTGTCCCTGTCCCTGTCCCTGTCCCTGTCCCTGTCCTGTCCTATCCTATCCTATCCTATCCTATCCTATCCTATCCTATCCTATCCTATCCTATCCTATCCCTTATCCCTTATCCCTTATCCCTTATCCCTTATCCCTTATCCCTTATCCCTTATCCCTTATCCTCTATGGAGCTTCTCATTCATTCAGGCTGGCCCAAAGATGCTTTTGCAAAAAGCAATTGGACTTTCTTAGAGTTTTTTCCCCTTTCTTTGAAGACGTTTCACTTCTCATCCACATGAAGAATGGTTGCAGGAACTGGGTATGTCTAGTTTAATGAAAAGAAGGACCAGGGGAGACATGATAGCAATCTTCCAATATCTCAGGGGCTGCCCCAAAGAAGAGGGAGTCGAGCTATTCTCCAAAGCACCTGAGGGCAGGACAAGAAGCAATGGGTGGAAACTAATCAATGAGAAAAGCAACTTAAAACTAAGGAGAAATTTCCTGACATTGAGAATAATTCATCAGTGGAACAACTTGCCTCCAGAAGTTGTGAATGCTCCAACACTGGGAGTTTTGAAGAAGATGTTGGATAACCATTTGTCTGAAGTGGTTTCCTGCCTAAGCAGGGGGTTGGACTAGAAGGCCTCCAAGGTGCCTTCCAACTATTCCTATTCTATTCTATTCTATATTCCTATTCCGTTCCATTCCATTCCATTCCATTCCATTCCATTCCATTCCATTCCATTCCATTCCATTCCATCCTAATTCTAATTCTAATTCTAATTCTAATTCTAATTCTAATTCTAATTCTAATTCTACTCTGATCTATTTGGTTTAATCTCTGTCATTCCCAAGGTTTGACATCAAAAAAATGATGCATCCTCTATGAGTTCACACATTTTTAAACTCCGCCTTTAAAACCTTGGAAATTGTAACCTATAACAAAACTTGCATCCCGTTGGTCCTCGATTTATGACCACGACACCTCTGTTGCTAAGCGAGACAGTTGCTATGTGAATTGCCCCTCCCCCTGTTTTACAACTTTCCTTGCCACCATTGTTAAGTGAATTGCTATATTTGTTAAAATTAGTAATACGGTTGTTAAGCGAATCAGGCTTCCCTATCAATTTTGCTTTGCAGGAGAAGGCGAAAGGGAATGATCGCTCAGACTCTGGACCACTGCATCCGTCATAAATATGAGTCGGTTGTCAAGCATCTGAATTTTGATCACGTGACCGCGAGGAATGCTGCGACGGTCGTCGGTGTGAAAAGCAAACGCTTTTTTTCAGTGCCGTTGTAACTTTGAATGATCACTAAACAAACTGTTGTAAGTTGAGGACTATCTCTGTATATGTGCAACATTAGTTAGAGCTCTTAACGATAACATCCTTGGAGGGTATTTCAACAAATGGGGCAGCCCCCATTTCTCTGGAGGTTTGATATCAGTTCTGATTTTTTATTTTATTTTTTTACAAAAAAACCCAACCATTTTTATAACCACATCTAGGATTCCAAGAGCTGAATAAAAAGGGTATTTCCTCTTTTTGACAGAACCGAGCGGCGGAAAGATGCTGAAATACCCAGAAAGTAACTTTGGTTTTACTGCCCTGCCAGATGAAAATATGAAAAAAGATATTTTACACAATAAACAGATTTCTGTCTCTCCCTCCCTCTCTCTCTCTCTCTCTCTCTCTCTCTCTCTCTCTCTCTCTCTTCTAATCAGATATTTCAGCTCCAGGCTCTGCCGCTGATGGAGCTGCCAAAAGCTATACATTTTTCATAGCCGAAGGCAAAACAAAACAAAACTGTGACGCTGTCAGACGGAACCACTGTGGTGGATTCGACAGGGTGATGACAGACTGTTCTCCACGTTGCATTGGTGCGGCTCGAAGAGTGTGCGGCGCGTGACATTCCCAGCTGTGACACCGGTTATCCAATGGATGCTAAAGGCGCATTAATGGTTTCCGTTTTGCTTTTTGCCCAGAAGAGAGGATGGAAGCTATTCAGATCAAATATATGGTTTTGTTGGAAATTTCAGACCAGTGTTTCTCAATAGGTACGTGGACTTCAACTTCCAGAATTCCCCAGCCTGCACAGCACAGGCGTGGGGACTGGCATAGCATGGCTGGCTGGGGAATTCTGGGAGTTGAACTACATGTGTTTTCAAGCAGCCATGTTGGCTGAGGAATTCTGGGAGTTGAAGTCCACGTGTTTTCAAGCAGCCACGCTGGCTGGGGAATTCTGGGAGTTGAAGTCCACGTGTTTTCAAGCAGCCATGCTGGCTGGGGAATTCTGGGAGTTGAAGTCCACGTGTTTTCAAGCAGCCATGCTGGCTGGGGAATTCTGGGAGTTGAAGTCCACGCGCCTTCAAGCAGCCATGTTGGCTGGGGAATTCTGGGAGTTGAAGTTCATGCGCCTTCAAGCAGCCATGCTGGCTGGGGAATTCTGGGAGTTGAAGTCCACGCGCCTTCAAGCAGCCATGCTGGCTGAGGAATTCTGGGAGTTGAACTCCACGTGTCTTCAAGCAGCCATGCTGGCTGGGGAATTCTGGGAGTTGAAGTCCACGTGTTTTCAAGCAGCCATGCTGGCTGAGGAATTCTGGGAGTTGAACTCCACGTGTCTTCAAGCAGCCATGCTGGCTGGGGAATTCTGGGAGTTGAAGTCCACGCGCCTTCAAGCAGCCATGCTGGCTGGGGAATTCTGGGAGTTGAAGTTCATGCGCCTTCAAGCAGCCACGCTGGCTGGGGAATTCTGGGAGCTGAAGTTCATGCGCCTTCAAGCAGCTGTGCTGGCTGAGGAATTCTGGGAGTTGAAGTTCATGCGCCTTCAAGCAGCCACGCTGGCTGGGGAATTCTGGGAGTTGAAGTTCATGCGCCTTCAAGCAGCCATGCTGGCTGGGGAATTCTGGGAGTTGAAGTCCACATGTTTTCAAGCTGCCAAGATTGAGAAGCACTCAAAATAGTAGAATAATGAAGTTGGAAGGGGCCTTGGAGGTCTTCTAGTCCAACCCCCTGCTTGGGCAGGAAACCCTACACTACTTCAGACAAATGGTTATCCAACCTCTTCTTAAAACCTTCCAGCGTTGGAGCATTCACAACTTTTGGAGGCGAGATGTTCCACTGATTAATTATTTTTACTGTCAGGAAATTTCTCCTTAGTTCTAAGTTGTTTCTCTCCTTGATAAATTCCCATCCATTGCTTCTTGTCCTGCCCTCAGGTGCTTTGGAGAATAGCTTGACTCCCTCTTCTTTGTGGCAGTTCCTGAGATATTGGAAGACTGCTATCATGTCTCCCCTGGTCCTTCTTTTCATTAAACTAGACATACCCAGCAACCGTTCTTCGTATGTTTTAGCTCCAGTCCCCTAATCATCTTTGTTGCTCTTCTCTGCACATCTTTTTTACATCGTGGCGACCCAAACTTGATGCAGGATTCCAAGTGTGGCCTTACCAAGGCCTTATAAAGTGGTATTTAACGCTTCACTCCTCTAGATGCTTCCCGCTGGCTTCTCTTTTTTCCAACTTTCCAAACTTCTTCCCAAATTTCTCAGCATCTTACAATCCAGAGGAGGAGCAGAGAGAAGAAGGCCGATACAACAGATCGGGCTTAAAAATACAGACCGTGGTTCTTTCTGCGCCAGTAGTACATACAGAAATGCAGCCACTAGCTTCAGCACTAGATGGGAACAGCACCAAGCGAAGGAAGAGCTTGGCTCCAATCGGAAGCCCACTCCCCTTTGGCTTGCTGCCAGGAAGGATTTCAGCAAGTCAGGATTCTACTTGCACCGCTCCCAAATTTTGCCTACTTGGAGAAGGAGCTTTGAAGGTAAGCCTCGCTTGAAGCCAACCTACCCACCCAAATTGTTTTGGGCCATGCTTGCTGGAGAATTCTGGGAGTTGATGTCCACAAGTCTTAAAGCTGCCAAGTTTGAAGACCTCTGATTTAAACAAATGATTGCCTGAAATTGGAAATTTCAATTGAAATAGGAAATTGGAAGGGACTTTAGATGTCATCTAGACAACCTTCTTTCAGCCTGTGATAGAGCTGATTCTTTCTTCCTCTTCAGAGGAAGATATGGCCAATATTGGGCACAGCATCAGTCCCATGGAATAAAAATGATGGTTATAAGAATGCTAATAACAGGGGCAACTATATTATTGTGGGGTCATTTGGCATTTTCTGAGCTCGCTGGTTTTCTTCCAGACTTTTCATTACCAAACTAGGTAGCATCATCAGTGCTATAACGGAATGTGTTTTGTTCTTCTTTTTTTTTAAAGAGAGACAGCAAAGCCCACTCCCTTCTAGCAGTGATGTTGCTACCTAGTTGGGTCATGAAACATCTGCAAGAAAACTACCAAGCTCAGAGAGCACCGAGGACCCCACAGTTCAATCCTGAGCTACAATATTCTCTTCTATTGGGACTGTATTATTATTTCTTCACATGAAAAATTATGCTGCCCTGGGGCCTGGTATTTAATGGGATACTGTCATGATTATCCTAATGGATTCAACATGGAGTCAAGGCTGTGAGCTCCAAGAAAATAATTTATTAGAACACTCTTTCTTCAGTGTTTGCTTTCCAGATGTGCTAGGACATGATGAACTCATCTGACTGTACAGCTTTCAAGTTATTATTATTTTTTTTAAATCCTGGGAGAAATGAGTGATTCAGATTTGCCTCTATTATAGAGGTGGGCAACTGTGGCCCCTTTACAACCTGTTGGACTTCAGTTCCCAGAATTCCTGAGCCACTCCATCTCTACTAGGCATACACTGCAAGACGATTGTGAAAGAGAGAGAAAAAGGGTAAGTATTTTCCCCTATCTTAAATATCTGCCTTTCTCTTTTGTTTCATTTTTGTCTTGATGGACCATTTTGCTTTCTGTTTCCTCTCAGTCCTAGACTAAATAATAATAATGATAATAATGAATAGAATAGAATAGAATTCTTTATTGGCCAAATGTGATTGGACACACAAGGAATTTGTCTTGGTGCATAAGCTCTCGGTGTACATAAAAGAAAAGATGCATTCATCAAGAATCATAAGGTACAACACTTAATGATAGTCATAAGGAACAAATAAGCAATCAAATCATATTAGGAAACAGTCAATATAAATCGTAAGGATACCAGCAACAAGGTTACAGTCATACACTCATAAGTGGGAGGAGATGGGTGATAGGAACGATGAGAAGATTAATAGTAATGATGATAATAATAATTCAAAGAAAAAGAACTGGAAAAAATCACGAAATATCGTGACCTGGCCATTGAAATTACGTGATTATGGATGAAACATGTAACAGTGATGCCCATTGTCATCGGGGCGCTTGGTACCATGTCCAAGAATTTTATAAAATACATCAAGAAATTGCAGCTTCCTGCAATAACACCAGCAGAACTGCAAAAAACTGTGCTACTTGGAACATCGTATATTTTAAGAAGATATTTGATTGATACCTAGGATGCTGGCAGCAACCCGTATCAGCCATTAGCATCAGTCAATGGTATTTGTGACACATTTTTAAATGTTCACCTGATTGAGTTTCATGTTTAATGAGTAAAAGAATAATTATTAATAATAATATTTGGAGTTTGCATATATTATTTCTTCTGTGATTTTTTTTTTTTTGGTATTCTTTTAAAATCTAAGCCCTTTCCTAATAAATCATTTTGGAGTTGGGCAGCCCTTAAATCTAATGTAATAAATACTTCAATAAATAAATAGCTGTATCCTTTATCTTTCCCTTCCATTTATTTGTGTCCAGAACCGTAAAATAAATAAATTTATGGTTCTCTACCTTGTAGAAACAACCTCATCCCACCCCTAACCCTGTCTTGGCACCCAAGACACAGTAAGCTGTGATATTCTTTCCTTGCTTACAATATTTGAGTATTGATTACGCTTGCTTAATAGGGATTTAGGCTCAAGCATCCTATGCAAATTCAGCTATATATTGTAGTTTTATAAAGGAGCTGGTATGTACTCATTAGTCATAAATAAGATAAAAGTCAGGAAAAAAGATGATAGACAGGCTATGTTAGGTTTCGAGGGCGTCTCAAATAAATTGCATTTCAAACAAAGTCTTTGATGAAAAACTTCCATTTATTAAGCACGACATTCTACTCCGACCCTATCGCAGACAACACTGACTTCCAGACCCAAAACCCTCCCTTTCCGTTCCCCACTCCTCTGCACTCATTGGCCATCTTCCAAGTCACTCTACCCCTAATCTACTGCTCCAGCTCAAAGGAATTTCCCCCCTCCCATCCCATCTCCTAGGGGATATTATCTCCAGGGAAAATAAGTAGGTGAAAAGTCAAATGTCCCTTTCCAGATGCCTCCGCTTCTCCTTCTTATGTTAGCACTAGAGTAAATGCAGATTAAAGTGCTGACAGGCTAATCATTTGTAGTTAAGTCTCCCCGACCTTCAAGGAAATTAGCTCAAAATAGGCATATTTTATCTGTGATTCCAAAGAATGTACCCTGTTTCCCCGAAAATAAGACATCCCCTGATAATAAGCCCAATCAGGCTTTTGAGCACATGCGCTAAAATAAGCTTCACCCTGAAAATAAGCCCTCCCAGAGAATATTTAAACACAGAGATGGAAATCAGATAAGACGGGAAGAAGAGCCCATCTTGCTCTACGCACCCCAAAATAATAAGACCTCCCCAAAAATAAGGCCAAGCACTTATTTCGGGGTTCACAAAAGTATAAAACAGGGTCTTATTTTCAGGGAAACACGGTATGTACAGTGTTTCCCTGAAAATAAAACCGGGTCTTATATTAATTTTTGCTCCAAAAGATGCATTAGGGTTTATTTTCTGGTTAGGTCTTATTTGGGGGGAAATATGGTACTGAATGCATCCATCTGGCTGACAATCTTAACTGGGGCTTATTTTGGGTGTAGGGCTTATATTACGAGCATCCTGAAAAATCATGCTAGGGCTTATTTTCCGGATGGGTCCTATTTTCGCGGAAACAGAGTCTATCTATATCCATATGTACATTATAGGTAGATGCATATGTTTGTAGGCTTACCAAGAACATAATGGGAACAACTGCCCAAAGTTTATGCAAGGATCTCTTTCATAGAATGCTTTAGTCTGAGAGGACTTTGAGGTCATAGAGTCTGACCCCTTTCAGGGTCAGAATCCAAATTAAAGCGTACCAGACAGATGGCTGTTCAGCTTGAGCTTAAATGCATCTTATTAAAGGGGAAGCAGAATTCCCACTGTTCCTAAATGGGGCTTGGAACAGAATAAGGCATTTGGATTAGAATATGGAAACGAAACTTCTGTTGATGCAGCCTAAAATCGCATTGGATTTGTTTGCAGCTAGCAAACAGGGCGGGCTCTTGCTCAATTGCCTTTCTACCTTCTTTTTCCAGGTGATTTATGGTAACTGAGATGGGTTTTCCTCATCCTAAACCCCAGTATTTGATTCCTGTTTGCTAAAGGAACAACATTATGCACATTATCAAAATGCACAGTACAGTACAGTATATGGGGGCCTTGCTCAACCGTAATAGCTGTGAGAGGGATCTTGGAGTCCTAGTGGACAACCATTTAAATAGGAGCCGGCTGTGTGCTGCAGCTGCCAAAAAAGCCAACACAGTTCTAGGCTGCATAAACAGAGGGATAGAATCAAGATCACAGGAAGTGTTAATACCACTTTATAAGGCCTTGGTAAGGCCACACTTGGAATACAGCATCCAGTTTTGGTCGCCACGGTGTGAAAAAGATGTGGAGACTCTAGAAAGGGTGCAGAGAAGAGCAACCAAGATGATTAGGGGACTGGAGGCTAAAACATACGAAGAACGGTTGCAGGAACTGGGTATGTCTAGTTTAATGAAAAGAAGGACTAGGGGAGACATGATAGCAGTCTTCCAATATCTCAGGGGCTGCCCCAAAGAAGAGGGAGTCAAGCTATTCTCCAAAGCATCCGAGGGCAGGACAAGAAGCAATATAACTGATATGATATGATATATTATATTATATTATATTATATTATATTATATTATATTATATTATATTATATTATATTATATTATATTATATTTTGTCTTTGTTATGTTTCCTTAAGTTCAGGAATTTTTTTTTTGGAAGCCAGCTCTTATATCTATTCTGTAATTCCCATTTACTGTACCCTTAAGGGTTTCTGTCTAAATCTCCAGCCTACAAACTTTTAAAGTTGCCTGGATCATCCCTTTGTCTGGCATTTTGACCTCGCCAATTAAAGTGATCCGGTAGAGATCCAAACCCTTGTGGCCTGTATCATAAATTCTTAAGTGCTTCCTCTTTCCTCAGAGGGGTCTTCTTTCTTTTCTACTTTATTTGAGGGGGCTGTCACAGAGAAGAGGGGTCAACCTGCTCTCCAAAGCACCTGAGGGCTGGAGAAGAAATAACAGGTAGAAGCTCATGAAAGAGATTGTTCTAACCTAGGCTTCCTGATATAGTAAAAAGCACACAATTAGTCCCCCAAACCCCTTTTTAAAATTTTAACGGCTGTGAATTCCTTTCATTCACAGCATGTGCTGAATCACCCAGAGTTTATAAATAGTCCAACAGAAGTCTGCCACAGTCCTTCGGATAAGGCTGGTAAACACCCACCTTTGTCTTCTTTGACACATTGCCAAAGACCTAATTGGCAATTATCTTGGTGAGGCCACACGGAAACACAGAGTCAAAAACGGAGCTTCAAAGTACAAACCGACACCATCCACAACGTTGCTTCCTGCAAAGTCCCCTGTGCCTTTGCTCTTCCTTTATGTCTTATGGGAGGGGCCAATCATTTCCAAGCCTTACTCCTGAGTCGTCCTTTTTGTTTTAACTGTTCTTGCCTTCTGGCAGCTCTGTGCATGCCTGCATTAGGAACAGGCTCCCCCTGTTCCTCTGCCTCTCTGATGTCCGACTCTGGAGACTCCGGAGTCTGCATATAACTCCCAGATGGCCCTGGCTCCATCTCTGCCTCCGACGCAGAGCCCTTGTCTGAGCCCTCCCCAGACTCCAGGACTGGCCCATGTTCCCCCCAGCCTCCTCACTGTGTGACTCTACTGCCAGCTCCGCAGGCTCCTGGCGGACCACAACAGAGAGATCCAGTGGAGAAATAAAGGAGAAATTTCCTGTCAGGGCGAACAATTAATCAGTAGAACAGCTTTTGCCTCCAGCATTTGTAAGTGATCACTGGAGGTTTTCAAAAACTAGACTGGGCAACCCTTTGATCAAGATGGTATAAGGTATTCTACCTTTTTTTTTTAAAAAAAAAGTTTTTTATTTTTTTACAAATCTATCAATGCGCAAACAGCGTGGCACCCGAGTGTCATATATTTTAATACAAATAAAATAGTATTTAATCATATCTGTTTCTGCTTAACTTAATTAATTAATTAATTAATTAATTAATTAATTAATTAGCTTAATTCATTGCTTAACGCATTGTAAGCCGCCCTGAGTCTCCGGAGAAGGGTGGCATAGATAGATAGATAGATAGATAGATAGATAGATAGATAGATAGATAGATAGATGATAGATAGATAGATGGATAGATAAATAAATAAATAAATAAATTTAACAAGTTTATATAATTCTTATAATAATACACATACTTTTATTAAATTATAATCTTTCCTTATTTAATCATTCAATATTTCAGTGTGTCGTTCCTATGCCAATGACCCTATTCTAAGTGCCATACCTTTTAATACGAATAGAATATTACGAATCCTATTTCTTACTTTTAACAAGCTGATATAATTCTAATCATCATAATAATAATACAAACATTTATGCTAAATTGAAATCTTCCGTTATTTGCTTCTTTCATTATAGGTATTCTGCCTTGAGCAAGGGGTTGGACTAGAAGACCTCTTGAAGTCCCTTCCAGCCCTGGGATTCTATGTTTTAAGTCAGAGGTCTTCAAACTTGGCAGCTTTAAGACTGGGAGTTGAAGTCCACAAGTCTTAAAGCTGCCAAGTTTGAAGACCTCTGTTTTAAGTCTTGCACCTTAAAACGAGTTTATGGGCAGGGAAGAGCCATTCTGCCAATTTGACAGTTCGCACAAATTCAGCATCCTGACCCAAACGTTTCCCTTGGCTATTATCAGCCCCTCTCCCCAAAGACCTAGTATCGAAGCTGCAGAAAAGCTAAACCGTTCTTCCTCCACCCATCCAACTCCCTTCCTCTTCCTTCCCAGAGGAGCTGGCATCTCCTCGCCAGCCAGCCCAGAGACCGAGCTGCGAGGCTGGCACTTTGAGTCTTAGCCCAGCCGCTTGGCTTCGTGTCCGGAGGAGTTGTCTCCCCCTCCCTGTTTGCAATGCCCTCCTCCCTTCCCTCTTATTGTCTCTTTGGTGATCCAGGTTGCGGACCGACCTACTTCTGGATCCTCAACTCGCCAAATCTTCGCTGGAGGAGTCTCCGCCCCTTCGCCCCCACCCCTCCTAGCCCTGGCAATGCTCTGGCCTTGTTCACCAGATATGGTGCAGTCACATTTACTTCTCTCTATCCTTCTCCCCCCCCGCCCCCCCAGAACAATCTCTCTCCCCCACCCTTGGACTTTTTATAAATCTGGCCTTGCAGTCACATTTCCTTTTCTCTATTTCACTCCCCCACAGCAATTCCCCGCCCCCCGGGAGCTTTTTATAAATCTGGGGTTGCAGTTACATTTCCTTCTCTCTATCAGCCCCCCACAACAACGCCCCCCTGGACTTTTTATCTATCTATCTATCTATCTATCTATCTATCTATCTATCTATCTATCTATCTTATCTCTCTCTCTCTCTCTCTCAATCATCTATCATCTATCTCTATCTATTTATCTATCTCTATCATCTCTCTCTCTCTATCATCTCTCTTATCTCTCATCTCTCTGTATCAATCATCTCTCATCTCTCTCATCTCTCATCTATTTATATCTATCTCTCTTTCTCTCTCTATCATCTATCAATCATTATATCTATCATCTCTCTCATCTCTCTCTTATATCTATTTCTCTATCATCTCTCTCTCTCTCATCTATCTCTTATATCTATTTCTCTCTCATCTCTCAATCATCTATAATCTCTCATCTCTCTCAACTATCTATTTATATCATCTCTCATCTATCTATATCTATATCTATATATCTATGATCTATCATCTCTCTCATAATCTCTCTATCAATCATTATCATCTATCATCTCTCATCTATCTCTAATCTATTACTCTCATCTCTCTCATCTCTCAATCTCTCTCTCTCTATCATCTATTAATCTATCATCTCATCTCTATCATCTATCTATCTATCTATCTCTCATCTCTATCAATCTCTCTCATCTCTCTATCAATCATTATATCTATCAACTCTCTCATCTCTCTTATATCTATCTATTTCTCTGTCATCTCTCTATCATCTCTCATCTATCTATCTATCTCTTATATGTATCTATTTCTCTCTCATCTCTCTCAATCATCTATCATCTCTCATCTCTCTCAACTATCTATCTATATCATCTCTCTCATCTATCTATATCTATATCTATATATCTATGATCTATCATCTCTCATAATCTCTCTATCAATCATTATCATCTATCATCTCTCTCATCTCTCTATTTCTAATCTATTTCTCTCTCATCTCTCTCTCATCTATCAATCTCTCTCTATCAATCATCTCTCATCTCTCTCATCTCTCTCTCATCTATCTATTTCTCTCTCATCTCTCTCTTTATCATCTATCATCTCTCTCTCTTTCATCTCTCTCTCATCTCTATCAATCATTATCTACCTATCTCATCTCTCTAACATCTATCTCTCTATCTCTATCATCTATTTATCTATTTCTCTATCATCTCTTTCTCTCTCTCTCATCTATCTATCTATCTATCTATCTATCTATCTATCTATCTATCTATCTATCTATCTATCTATCTATCTATCATCTATCTATCTATCTACTATCCTCTCTCTCTCTCTGTCTCTCTTTTCTATCATCTATCTATCTAATCTATCTATCCATCCGGGGCAACTGCAGGAACACACGGCCCAGTCAGTGACTCCTTGCACCAGCTTGGAAAAGAGAGTTTATTTATTTATTTAGCCTATAATGGCATCTTCAGAGGTCATGCCATCGCTGACATAACCTAACAACCCTAATGAAACACACGATCCATACAGGCGCCAATGGGGCAATTTCAATGAAACATCGGCAAAATTACATATATATATATATATATATATATATATATATATATATATAGAGAGAGAGAGAGAGAGAGAGAGAGAGAGAGAGAGAGAGAGAGAGAGAGGAATACCCAATATACGACATGAAAGATTAAATTAAATGAAGGGAAACCCATGATAAAATCTCCAGGGTTGGAGAAACGGGGGTTTCTTGCAACCATATAGGAGGGGAAGGGACGGGGGTATCCCGTTCAGAGGCGGAGGGTCCCGCGGCGGCGGCGGCGGATCTCCGGCATCCGCGTCTCCTCTCGGCTTCTCTTTCGCTTCTCCGCCGCCGCCGCCGCCGCCGCCGCGGAGTCACGTGGGAGTCCCCGAAGTTTCCATAGCGAGGCCTCCGGGCGTCACATGATGGCCACGATATAATGAAACAACATTGTAGCGAGAGGAGCATTGGCGGTGCGCGGGCGGGCAGCGCGCAGGAACTTTCCGGGACTGCTGCGTTTCTTTCGCTTCCTTGGCCGGGGCAACTTGCGCAGGAGGGGCGGCGGCAGCAAAAGGGAAGTTTTTGTTTTTGTTTTTTTTTTTTGCAGGAGAAGACCCCCTCCCCCTCCCAACTTTCGGACTCTCACCTCCCCCCCCCCGCTTTTTCCCTGCGATCTCTCCTCTCCAGCGCAAAGCAGCCTGCGTGGGAATTGCACCTGTTTCCTTCCACCCGAGTTTTTTTTTTCCTCTCCTCTCCCCTCCACCACCCACTCATCCCCCAACGTCGCCCTCCGAGTTTCTTTGGATGCTTTTCTGTTTTTTTGAGGGGGGGGGTAGGAGGAGGACAGAAAGCAGCAGAGAAGATTTCGGGGGGGGGGGATCCCGGGAACACGATCGCCCGTGAGTGGGGTGGGAGCGGGGGAAGAAGAAGAAGAAGGGGGGTTTTTTGTTGGTTTTTTTTTTTTTTTTTGCGATTTCTGGACACGCGGGGACACGTTGGGCCACTTTTATTTTATTTTCCCCCATTCCCACGCCGGGAAGGAAAAGCACGCGCGTCGTGGGGTGGCCCAGACGGAGGTAAGTTGTGATTCTAATGGGGGGGGGGAGGAGGAGGAGAAAGATGCTGAGATGCTTTGAGTGGGTGGGTGGGGGAGGGTGGGGAAGGGGCGCGATCTCTCCTTTGAAACCCACCCCCCTCCCGAATGAAGAAAACTCTCTCTCTCTCTTTCTTTATAAAGAAATAAATCTTTCTTTTTTTTTAACGGGATCGGTTTTGAGAGTCCCGAGTGGCTTTGGCGGGGGTGGGGGGAAAATCTCTCCTTGGCGGGGATCTGAGTGGGTATGTGGGGGGGGGTGTCTCTTAGCACCCCCACTCGGGAAAGTGGGGGGGAGACACTCGTCTTGAGCGCCTCTTTTTGCCCGAGCGATCGCGCCGCGTCGAGGTGGCGGAGGAGCAGCACCGGCGGCTGCTGCTGCTGCCCCGCGTGTCTCGGCCGGGAAGCTTCCCCGCGGTTCCCTCCGGGCTGCGTGCGCGTCGCCTGCTTCCACCCCGCCTCTGATGTCCGCATTCCAGCTAATGTTGCGCAGATAAAATTCAAACTCGAGGTAAACAGACGTGGAAGAGGAGGAGGAGGAGGAGGAGGGGCAGCGGGCGAGGAGCAAAAAAAAAAAAAAAAAAAAAAAAAAAAGAAAGAAAAAAAAAACCCACCCAAAACCCACTCGCAGAGCCTCCGATCTCACCTCCCACCCGAAGCCCCGGAGGAATAACACCCGCCCGGCTGGAGACCCTGCCTGCTCCGGGGGTCTTTTGCTCCGCTTCTCTTCGCCCCGGAGCCCAAATGTCGCAGCCGGTCCAGGATCTGACATCTATGGGGGACACTTGGCTCAGGATCGGAATGGGGAGGGGGGAGACGGCGAGATGGAGCCGCTCCGATTCTTCTTCCTTCTTCTCTTCTTCCTCCTCCTCCTCCTCCTCCTCCTCTTCTTCATCACCGGAGCGTCTTCCTCGCCGGAGTCCGGGAATGGTCCGCTTCAGGTGCCCCGAGAGCCTCGGGAGATCCGGCCTCCGGTTTGGATGCCTTCCAAGGACATGATGACGCCTGTTTATATATATATATATATATATTCCCCTTTTCCGATTTTTTTTTTTTCCCACGGACGGAAGATTTTGTTTCTTTGGTTTTGCTTTGGGTACCAAAAAGGATCTGAGCGGCCGGAGGAGGTAAAGCTACTTTTTAGTCATCGGGGTTTGGAAGGTAGGTAGGTAGGTGGGTGGGTGGGTGGGAGGTTGGGGTGGGGGTGGGGATCCCCCATGGCAAAGTTTCAGGATGTGACGCCTAGTGGTCAGAGCAAACGGGAGAGGGTGGAGGGGGGGGAAAGAAAGAAGTGAAGAAGCAGTTTGGCTTCTTCCCCTTTTAGGGGTGGGGGGGGGAAGTCGGTCCCTTTCATAATCACCGGCTTTTTTTTTTTTTTTTTTTTTTACATAAGAGACTTAGCCTTGGGGGTGGGGGACACACGCAAATGACCTTTTGGCTGGCTGGCTGGCTGCAACGACGACCCTGCGAGGTAGGCCAAGGACTGACCAATGTTGGACCTGGAACGTTTAAGGAGAGCGGGGTTTTTTTTGGTGAACGTCCTAAGTTAGGAAACGGGGAGAAAGTTGGGGGGAAAAAGTCGGGAGGCTAAGCAAGTTCCTTAGCAGAGGCGCTCTTGGAAGGACTGAATGGGAATAATGTGTCTTAGATTAAAGAAGAAAGTTGCCAGAATGTTCTTCTCCATCTTCAAACCCTCCCCCCAAGACTACTTCTTCCTCCTCCTCTTCCTCCAGTGGAGGTGAAGAGCAGATCCAGCTGGAGGTGATGGCGGCTTAAGAAAAAGGGCAGGAGGAAGGCTGATTCATTTTGGCTTCTTGCCAGCCAGGAAAAGAGCTTTATAAAGGCAGGTGCAATTTTCATTCCTTTGCCCCAGCAGGGACAGCAGCTTCCCTCCCACTCTGGCAGGTCGTCGGAGAGAGATTGGGGGCGTGGAGGGGGGCTCTTGCTGAAATCCCCTTCCCAGCTCTGAAATGCAAAAGAGAACTGTCTTAATCTGCCCCCCCCATTTTTTTTTTTTTTGGTGCGTGGGCGCTGGATGTGCGAAGTGTTAAAAGTGTCCAGGTCAGCTGCTGCGTTGAGACAGGGCTGTCAGCTGGTTTTAGGCGGCTCTGCAGTGTTGCTTGGGAAGGGGGGGGGGAGGAAAAGTTGAGGGCCAGATGTGAGTGACTCCCCCCCCCCCGCCAATGGCTGCCCTGGCCAGCTATTTAGGGGCTTCGCTGATGATGATGAGGTTTGAGTGTCTCCCTTTGGCAGAGCCGATCTGAGGTTTTCCCCCCTGTTAGGTTTCTTCTGACATAAGAAAGGATTTCCATTTCTGCCTGTCCAGTCTGAGTTTCAGGAAGACGGATTTGAGTTGCAAAGGGAAGGAATTAGTTAACTGCAGATGGAGAAGGAAGGAAGGATATGGGGGAGCAGAACTGGAGATGTTATTTTCATTTATGATCAGATTTGAAGTCCACCTGCCTCCTCCTTCAGGGGTTAACAGAAGCAATAATTAATAACAGAGCAACGGGAGTTCCAAAGTAATAATGGAACGACTGTGATGGAGCCCAGAATTTCCATGGCTAAAACAAGGGTGTTAAGCGTTGCCTCGTTTTGCAATATTTCTTGCCGCCGTTGTTAAGTGAACCGCTGCTGTTGTTAAGTGAATAACACTGTTGTTGAGCGAATCTGGCTTCTTCGTTGACTTGGCTCATCTGAAGAGTTGCAAAAGGGGAGATCATGTGACCCCGGGAAAATGCGGCCGGTTGCTAAGCGTTTGAATTTTAATCGTGTTGCCGGGGGGGGTGGGGGTGGGGGGGGGTGGGGAGGTGGCAACGGTCGTAAGAGTGAAAAACAGTCACAAGTCAACTTTTTTTAGTGCCGTTGCAACTTCGGGCAGTCACTAAGCGAACGGTTGTAAGTCGAGGACTACCTATATAGCAACATCAATATAATGGGTCAGTGTAACTGACTAAAGTGACTGACTAAAGTGACCAGAGTGACTGATTTAAAGGCCGGCGTAAACAAATTGGTTCTTGGGTTCTTTTTCAAGGTTTGTGTATGCTTAAACTTGTTTCTCGTGTCGACTTGGGTTGTTTCCTGTGCAGTTTTGCAGCTCCCGTAGCATTTGACCATTTTCAAAATTAATAGGTTCAGCTTTTCTTTGTGAGAGTTCTTGGCTGTGATGGCCTGAAGACTTGGTCTGTTAGTGTGGCAAGCCAGACAGAATATGTCTTCCAGGTTTATATATAAACAGAAGGGTTGAGGGAATGCAGAAAGTAAAATACGTTATTAAATGTTTGACTCCCTCTTTGCCTATAATTATGACACAGACTTTCTATATTTATACACGTGCTCTACACTTACACTACATCATTCACGTTCGATAAATAGTTACTTATAAGGATCCTTAGGTATTTGGCTCCCTAAAAGTGATAGCAGGTAATCGCGTATCATTAAAAAAGGACTAGTGAAAAAAATTGGAGAAGCAGCCGATTAATTTTTTTTTAAAAAAAAAAGGTCAGAAAGATGTTTTTCCTGTATTTTTTTTTTTCTTCAATAGAGATGATACATTGATTTGTTATTTTTTTCCAAAGCGGAGAAATCACACATTAAACCTGTCTCTAAATATTAGCACTGGGTTTTGCCGTCCTCATTCTCCTTAAAAGGAATTGGAATTAATTTTAGGTTTCTGCGTATCCGACCGAAGATAAGAAAACATGTAGTCATAAAAGCCGATGAACATATTTAGGATGAAGAGAGGAGTTGCATGTGGCTGTATTCATATAATGTAGTCATAAAAGCCGATGAACATATTTAGGATGAAGAGAGGAGTTGCATGTGGCTGTATTCATATAATGTAGTCATAAAAGCCGATGAATATATTTAGGATGAAGAGAGGAGTTGCATGGGGCTGTATTCATATAATCATGAAACTCCGTCAAAATTAAAAAGCAAGTACTATATATTCCGGCCGTTGATAGCTTTGAAAAACAGCCTTCAAAAACCCTCGATTCAACTTTTAATTTTTCATCTATGTCAGATAATTCTCTTCCCATAAAGAGGCGTGCTATCGAGCATAACAAACCAGCTAACACAAGGACAAGTTTTTTTATTTAGTGTTAACAGTAAAAAAAATAGAAGGTGCCAGAACTCTTGGTTAGCCGAGAACGTGCCGCAGAAACCGTGTTCTAGAACGTTCTTCTCTGGTCGGGCGTTTTGCCGATGTAAACCGACACTCATAATTCTCAGGAAATTTGAAAGGCGCTTTGTTAGGGATGGGCGGTTTTGAGACTTGGTGGTGTTTGGGTCCAGAATAATCTTGAGAGAGTATAGAGATATTTGTTTTTGGATGAACGGATTAGCTTCAACCGAGAAGACACGGAGCCAAATGTGAATGGAATTCAGGATTGCATTCCAACCTCACAGGCATCTTGATTTGTTACGATTAGTTTTATAACACAACTGCTGACTCACTAAAGAGAGTTAACTGTGGGCCGGTCTTGCAAATCCAGTTCTGGGGATGAATGGAAATAACGACCTCACAGCGATTCTTAAAAGCAAAAATAAAGGGGATACCCAGGAGCTGTAAACCGTTAAGCGGTTGTGTCAAATGCAACTTGATAAAGTTTTAAGGCCAAACCGAAGCACGCAGCATGGGCTAAATAGGAGAGAATCCCATTTAGCCTCATGGATGTGGAGTGTATCTTAGGAGGACGTGTCTTAAATTGGGATGACAAGATGCAAGATCACATCCCTTTTTAGCCACGTTGCTTTCTAGCGTGTTCCAGTAGCTGCAAATCGGCACGGTGAAAGCTTATGTAAGAAATGAGGAATGGTAATTGCATTCTACATTTTTTTAAAAAAGCCGTCTGTAGCTGGGTTGGATTAAAAAGAGCAGAATTTACAGTACGCAAACGTCATGGCATTTGCGTGAGGGATTTTATTTCGGGAGTGCTGGGTTTTGATGGCAAGAGAGGCTTGTTTTAGCGGCGCGGAAGGGGTGTCGAATCTGATCGCAGGATCCGATCGGATCCATTTCCAATTCAGTTTGGAATGAAACGATGGGGGTGTGCACACGGTTGAACATTTTACTGCTCAGGTTGATCACAAGCAGGGGCGATGCACAGAGATGTACGGAGCATCTGACCATAATAGGGAATGCGACTAAGAATGACGTTGTTTTTGGTGCCTGTGCGAATTCTCCAAAACACATAGGGTATACCTCCGTGTTGAACAGGTTGCGTAGAGAGATGGTTGCAAAGCAATGTATTAAGGGAACTGACACCGTTCTGAACGTACGTGAATTTCAGACTCCTAGGAAGACATAGTAAATTTCTCAGACCATGGTCCTTGGATAGGGTGTTTCCTTATTCTGTTGGCACAGAAGGTATTGATTTCCTGGGCAAGCAAGCATTGGAGCCTAGAACCCACAATATGGCCCTTTTCTTTTTAGCTAGATGAGAAAGTGTTTATATATCTATATACAGTATATATATCTTCTCCAGGGCCTATACTGAAAAAAACAGGCCTTGAACTTGGTGTTTCCATTTTCACATTGGAGGAGGAACTCTTGCCTGAGGCATCCCATTTTATTTAGGCATTTATTTATTTTGCAGAGAGGCGGGCAGTCCTGTTCCTGAATTTGTTTGGCTGGAAGGGGCTTGTCCCTCTGACTCAGCCCTGTGATGTGGGACGTTTGGCTCAAGGGCTTGTGTGCCTTGGCCAAGAAACCATGTTTTGGGCTGGTAATATTTTTGTGGCAAGCCAGAGTTTTGCTTTCCAGGAGGAAGGGAAGGAGGAGGTTTGGTAGTTGGCAGCTCAGCCTGTTGAGCCCATTCTGCGTTGGGGCCGGTAAACCAGGATTTGTGGTTTAAGCTTGGGCGAGCTAAGTCCTTGCTTGGGGGTGTGTGCTGGTAAACCAGGATTTGTGGTTTAAGCTTGGGCGAGCCAAGTCCTTCCTTGGGGTGTGTGTGCTGATAAATCAGGATTTGTGGTTTAAGCTTGGGCGAGCCAAGTCCTTCCTTGGGGTGTGTGTGCTGATAAATCAGGATTTGTGGTTTAAGCTTGGGCGAGCCAAGTCCTTCCTTGGGGTGTGTGTGCTGGTAAATCAGGATTTGTGGTTTAAGCTTGGGCGAGCCAAGTCCTTCCTTGGGGTGTGTGTGCTGGTAAACCAGGATTTGTGGTTTAAGCTTGGGCGAGCCAAGTCCTTGCTTGGGGTGTGTGTGCTGGTAAACCAGGATTTGTGGTTTAAGCTTGGGTGAGCCAAGTCCTTGGGGGGTGGTGGTGGTGGTGCAGGCAGCTTGTTTTCCGGGCACAGTGGAGGTCTCCGTTCCTCCAAACCTGGCTAAGCCAAGCCCCGCGCAGGATTCGCACGGGTAACCGACGGGGAACGCTGCTGGGAGAGCGAGGAGGGCGCGTGTACCAATCCGGGAAGAGCCGCGCTAGGTTTGTTTTGACAGCCGGGTTCCTCCTCCTCTTCTCTCCTCCATTCCCCCCCCCACCGGCTCCGGATCCTGACTCCCAGGCCCCTCCCCTCTCCTCCCAGCCAATAGAAACGCGGCTTGAGCCAAAACAGCGGCTTGCCGGCGCCGCCCCTCCCTCGTTCGAGCCAATCGCCTTCTCCCGATTTAGGCTCCCCCCCCACCCTCCGGCGCGCTTCTCTCCGGGGGCCTCGCCACGCCCTCCCTTCCTCCTTTCCTCTCCCCCCCTCCCTTCCCAGGGTTTGTTATGGTCCGGCCTCGTGCCGCCGGCTGCCCTCGTCACGCGGCTGGGCCTCGCGCCGCCCTCACCGCGCCCCTTCCCGCTCGTCCTCCCTCCCCCCTCGGCCTCGTGCTTCTTCCTCCCCCCCGCCCACTCGTCCGCGCGCGCCCTTGTAGGCGGGCTTCTGATTGGCTGGCGGGAAGGCGCCCTTTCTCTCTCTCTCTCTCTCTCTCTCTCTCTCTCTCTCTCTCTCTCTCCCCCCTTTTCCCCTCATTACTTTCCCTTCAGGCCTTTTGATCCGCGGCTGAGGCGAAAAAACAACAACAACAACAAAACACCTCCGGCTTTTCGAAGGGATAAAACCGGCCCGCGGCGGGTTGCCGAGGTCAACCTGACTTGTAGTTAGGCCGCTGAGAACCAGCCCTTCCTCAAAATCCCTCGCAGGCCTCTTCCTCTTTGAAAGGCTGGACTCACGGACCCATAAGCCGCAGCCGTTCAGAGCTTCCCTGAGGCTCCCCCTCTCCCTCTCCCGTCAGACGGTTTAACTCTTGTTAGGACAGGCTGCAATTCCACAGGGAAAGAGATATTCTGCAGGGCTGGCTGGTGAGGTTAGGGCAGCTGCACCTGCCCGACTTCTGCCTGCCAAGGAGAGGCAGCTAATTAAGTAGAGTTTTTCTACTGGTTTTAATAATGTTTTAATCTGGGACGCTATATTGTTTTTTAATTTGAATAGAATATAGAATAGAATAGAATAGAATGGAATGGGAGTAGAATAGAATAGAATAGAATAGAATAGAATAGAATAGAATAGAATAGAATAGAATAGAATAGAATAGAATAACAGAGTTGGAAGGGACCTTGGAGGTCTTCTAGTCCAACCCCCTGCTTAGGCAGGAAACCCTACACCACTCCAGACAAATGGTTATCCAACCTCTTCTTAAAAAACTTCCAGTGTTGGAGCATTCACAACTTCTTGAATTTGTTTTATAAGCGTCCCAGAAACATCTCGTAGGAGAGAAGATGGGTGGTATAAATAATACTAAAAATAATAGTAATATGGGTTGGGAATAATGTGAGTGGGTGGGAAACAGCCAGGTGACTTTGGCAGATCTTGGAAAAAGCTCAGCAAAAGTTGGGCTTGTGTTGCATTGGGATGGAAGATCACTTGGAGATCACGGTTGGGCAGAGGAAAAAAAAAATCCCTCCTGGATCAGGACAGCAGAGCAGTTTGTGTTGTTTGTAAGAAAGCACCATGGATGTGTCCAGAAGGTCATCAGGAGAGAGAATTTGCCACCCAGCAAGGTGGCCCAGGAGCTTCCAACTTTGTTTAACTCTTAAGCAGGTTAGGAGTGTATTAACTATCAGGAGAATAGGCTGTCAGAAACCTCTGGGCTGTAGGCTAGTATGTGAAGTCAGAACATGTCCTGGAAGAAGATGGTGACAAATAATTTCCGTTGTTTTTCAAAGAAAAATACCGTGGGTGTAAGTAGGAAGTCGGCGGGAGTTGCTCTTAATTCAGGAAAGATGTGATAATAACTTGGTTTACCTGGAGGGAACATAACTCTTTTGCTTGTGCAATAAGAGTGCCTCACTGACAACAGTGGGAGTTAATGGGCAGGTGATCGCTTGAAGGGTGACCTGTTGTGAAAATCCAATGACAAAATGGCTTTAAGGAGATCCTTTTGCTGCCATCTTGTGGTGTTTGGACTTTTGCTGTCCAGCTCTTTAAATTAACCCTTCATTTTCAGATATCCTTCACCACAACTACAGCAGGCTCCTTATTGCAGAAAATAAAAGCATGTTACTTTTGCTACTAGGGGAGTTCTAATGATTTTCAATAAGTGCAATTTTTTCTCTCCAGACTAAGCCTTTTTATTTTATTTTTTTAAAAAGAGTACCCGATTGTGCATATTTGGTGACAGGCAGGCCGATGGACTGTTCCTAAGGAAAATAAAGGTCTTTCTGCACTTTTGCTAACAGTTTGGAAGAGGGCAGTTTGGCAGATGAAATTGAGACATCTGTTCAGAAGTTGGATCAGTACTGTAAGTCTTGTAAATTTGCAGAAGTCCATGATAGGAATATATAGGATTGAGGTACCTATCAATATATGCAAATAGGATGTCAGAAGTACTTTTCCTAAAAATAATATTTTCGGAATTTAGGTAGCAGGCTTCTCTGATTTTTCATGGGAGAAAAATGCTTCAATTTTGATGATGTTGCAGAATTTTTTTCTTGGTATATCCAGTCTGTTAGCTTTAAGGTGATACAGAAAGTTTTAGGAAGCAATTTATTGTGGATAAATTCTTGGCAAAATGTTGCTATGTTTTTCCTTTCTATTCTAAAGGCACTTAAAAGCTAATATTTGCAATTGTTCATGGCCAGCTCTATTTTGACTAAGTATGGTAATGTATGATAATGACAAGTCCATCAAGACATTTATTTTATTGTCCTGCCCAATTACTGCTGTTAATATTTTTATTACGATTTAATATGATTACAAAAAAAAAAACTTGCCAGTTTTTGAAGTAGCTAGGGTTTTCTGCTATAATCGGTATCACAGTATGTAATGTATTGGTTTATGGCACCTTTATGATTGTGAATGATTGCATATTAAAGGGCCATAATAACTATTGTGCTGTTTGTGAAATTATGGAAATATTTATTAATCTACTTACATAACAAATGCCTGTGGTTTCATTTTGAGGAACTAAGGGCTTGCCAAGTTTTAAGAATGTTAAAAAAATAATCAAAATTGTTTTGCTTTGCTTCATTTTAAATGAAGAATTTCAAGTTCAGTTGCAAAGTCCAGGTGAGCACTGAGCTCAGAAAGTTAAATTTTCCCTATGATTGTCCATGTTTTTGCAGCCCAGATTTGATAACCATATTTAAAATCCATCTTGAAGGTAATGCATTTTATGTTGTAATCAGAATTTGCAACAATATGAGAACTTCATTTATACTGAGAAAGCCTTCACCAAAAAGTATTTGTTTAACAAATGTCTGCCACAATATAGTTCATCAGAGTTAAAAGTTTAAGATTTGCAAATTACACTGAGGATGAAGGCTCCAGCTGTGGTTGTTTAGAAAGCTGTCAATGCAACCCTGTGCCTTCTAAATCATGACATCTAAAAGCTAACACAAAGCAATTTTCTCTTTTAAAGTTTGGTTTAGTATCCAAATATTTTTTTATATATACACGAAAGTAAATCACTTGATCCCACAGCAGTGTAAATTGGAGAAAACTAGCCATGTTGATCAGTTTTACAACAGTATAGATAATTACAACTATCATTTGTATAGCAAATAAGACATTTGTTAAGTGTCACATCTGAAAAGTTCTGTAAGATTAGTAACTGATTTATTAGTTGGATTCACACATTGCACTAAAACAATGCAGACTACTATTTCTGGGTCCTGAAGTCCATATATCTGGAGGCTACAGAGATTGGGGAAGAATGAATGAACCAGGCCACAGAAATTGGATTAAAACACGGAGATTGAAAACCTAATGGCAGGAGGATTCAGAAATTCCCGTCTTTCTGCTGAAGCAGATACTCAAACTGCAGGCATCAATTGAGGCTTTTCTGTGTCATTATTGATAATCTTAGAGTAGCATTGATCTACTGCCTTGTTCCCTACATGCCAAAAATTTTCATTAATGAGTTAGCTGGGAGGGGGAAGAGAAAAGTGTGTGTGTGTGTGTGGGGGGGGGGAAACGAGAGACAAGAAACTAATGCTTACTGAAAAGTAAAAATTATCTCCCATTTTACCGCAGTAGCCATTGGGTTCTTGGGAGCCTTCCTTCTAAGCATATTAGCAATTTGCTGAACCTGCAACGGAGATTAGGCTAGGCTTCTCTCCGCTGGTTTTTAGGAAAATGCCAAAAACAGTTATTTACAGGGGAGTGAGAGGAATTCTCATAATTTAAGCTGTGTGCCAATTTTATACTTTTTACTCTGTTTTCATTGTGCCTGGTTTTCAACAGGCTGTTTTATGGCATTCTTATTTTTAATGTGTGCGTGCTTATAAATGTAAATAAATAACACGTAGCCTTAGAAGTCCAGTGAGTTCTGTTCTGGATATACAGTATTAGATAAAGAGTTTACCATCAATCCTGTGGAGAAAGCCTACAAAGTATTTTTTTTTTTTTCATCCACAGGGGTAAAAGTCTTCAGCAGTTGATTTCACCCTGTTACGTAGCTGATGGTGATAAGAGCCTTGTTTTGCCTTAAAAAAAACAAAACAGCTGAAGTTACTGGCTTGTCCTTTAAGGAAGTAGGGCAAAGCACAGAGGCCCGGTATGGGATAACTGAGAACTTAGACATGTAAGTAGAAGGGGAATTTACCTATTAGGAATAGAATGTTCTGTACATCTTTGTCTGGTGTTTACGCAGATGCTGTGAGCACTCCCACAGCAGAGGAAACCACAATCTTTAATGTGTCAAATTGCTTAGAAACCGACATCTTAATCCATTGGGCTGAATAATATAAGAATGAAAGTCCAGTTCTAAAATCGGAATCATCAGATGTGCAAGGAGAACTATTAAGAGATTTGTGGATTGCAACCAAGTTGGATTAAAAAGATCTGTGGATCCAACCAAGTACCATAGAATCCTTAGCAGCTTGTTTCCAGCTATGTTCCACTGAGCCCTTTTGGAAGCCTCACTGGATTTGGGCAAGATTCTTCCTTGTTACTCTGTGGGTTTGCACAACATGCTATTGATAAGGTAAAATGGATTAGAATGCTTGTTTGTGATTGTGTGGTGAAAACCGTCAACAGCATATTGTGTGAACCAGCTCTTCCTATTTAGCCATTATAATTGTTTGGGCAAGACATGTTTCGTGAACACAGCAATTGTGTTTTCTTAACTTGGATTAACATGTTTATATGAACCTAATTTTACTGATTCTGATTGTTTCTCTTGGGTATCTTTAGAGCTTTCTCTGTTTCCTCATGCATTGAATGACCTTTTGGGGGATTATGCCATCCTTTTTCAAGAGGGAAGTTTAAGGTTTAGAATTAGGAAGAGTCTGGTAACACCATTTCTGATTAGCATATTTGATTAAAAGGCATAAGCTTTTACCTAAAATTCAACTTGAAGCTTATGCCTTTTGTGGTAAAAATTTGTTAATCAGAAAAGTTTGTATATTTTAATAAAAAGCTTACATATTTTAATGAATGGTGCTAGTTGGAAAAGCTGCTGCCAGACTCCTGATTTTTTCTTTCTCCTATAGACTATCACAGCTCTAATGGTACAGGTTTGTAGAAATACCAAAACAATAAACCATTAATTTAAAAAATCCTAAAAGGGCAGAAAAGCCAAGAGGTTCAAAATGGACTGGTACATTGCTTAGTGAACAATGATAGCTTAGTATCTGTTATTAGGTAGGAAGCGTTGAGAGAGAGAGAAGAACCATAATTAATAATGAAAATAATTGATCTGTTTCATTTTGTTGAAGTCTACAATGTTCATAGCCAATAGACATAGATTTGTCTCTTCTCGTTTTACAATACAGCAATATTCAACTTTTGCAAACGGAATGATGTATCTTTACATTTATATATTGCTACTGTCTTTTAAGGAAAATTATGACGATAGAAGTGAAAGGGAGAGGCTAACCCAGTGCCCTATGTCTGAGATCCAGTAAAATTCATTTACCATATCTGATTTTGTTATTTACCTTAGGAGTAAAGCATTTTCTGTCCAGGGCGGATGCTTTCTTGGAGTTTGCAAGGAATTGTTTTCATCAGAATGTATGCCACAGATTGGGTGGGAGGTGACCCCCTCCCATACAGTTGCCAGTTAAATGTATTCACAAATGTGAAACCAATTTAATAAATGTGTGATTTGTTCATGAACAATCAAATTAAGGGGGTGGGGACAATAGCGTCATTATAGATTCAAAAGAACGTGTGCCTAACATCCTATTAACCTGTTCCTTAACCAAATCAGATCACTTAACTGCATTCACATGACAAGCTAAGCCTCATTAATCTTAATTTTGAACTTTTTAAAAAATTTAGAATGCTGTGAGGATCTGGTTCAGAATTTAAAGCCCATCAAGTTTGCTTAATTGAGTAACCAAGTTAAAGCAGGCAGTAATATTTCATGTCCTGTTAAAGAATGGGTTAGCTTGACATTTAATCACAGCTGTTCAATTATACAATCTATTTAGGCCTATGGTATGTTCTCGGTGGAGTCCCCAAGGAATCAGAAACCTGTGAGTGCACTGGTAGGGCACGATTCACTCAAATAAATTCTGTATGCGTGTTTTAAAAATAAATAGCCAAGCCAGTTCCGTATATCAGATCAATTTTATATGGGCTTCGCCATGCTTACATCAAAGCCACAATCTCCTCAAACAAACCTTGGCTCTGTGTAGAAGAGGAAGTGTGAAACTTGATTGAAATTCAGAGGGCAGGAAAGAGCCAACCAGCCAACAATCCAGTGAGCATCCTTTTGATTGTCAAATAACAATTTTGGTGCCAAAATCAACTTGGGTGACCAGATGCAAAGATGAACAGAGCTCTTGTTCTTTTAGACTTGTTCCGTTAGGAGGCAGTCATTTTGCATGTTTAATTTGCCATGTGCTATGTGTGTGTATTTGTTTAGGAAGGGAGAATTTGCTGATATTCTTTTTTTTCTTTTTGCAGTTCGTAACAGGTAAAAAGATGCCTCTTGGCTTCCCAAGAAGCAAATGTATTGCTAGGAATATTGTTTTTTTCCTTGAGTTAATAAAGATGCTTCTTTTTCATCCTTCCGTCCCTGTTTCCTTGCACAAAGATAGGCAGACAATGCTGCACAAAGAAATGTTTCTCTAAACAGTTGCTTTATTATTGCATTGTACTACATTCAGCCTTTGCTGAAAAGTCCAAAGTATCTAATGGTGCTGAGTGAAGCCTTCTAATTAATATTGTGAAGACTGAGTGTCTTTTATATTTCTATATTAACTTTTTGTATTTCTAGACTGGCTTTACCTTTATTCATTTATTAGGTTATTTTTTGGCACCCTTAATGACCAATCCCTTAAGGAGTGTCAGTTGGCCAGTTGATATTTCTTCAAGGTGCTTTTTCTGTGTTGAATTAGTGGCAGGTTCACGTAGTAACAGTTTGGAGCAGAATTATTTTAATGATTCCTCTAAACCGATGGTATCTTTTTTTAAAAAAAATCCTACTCACCGCTATGGTTTTGATAAGGCTGTGTCACAAGCGGAAAAGATAACATGTTTTGCTTCTCAGTTTACGTATTAGTGTTTTAAAAATAGTTTCCCATGTAAGCCGATTTGAAAATTATAAAAGTAGGTGTAAGTACGGTATATTTTGTTTTTTTTTAAATATGCCTGGTCATTTGGTCTCAGCAGATGGTGCACTTGGCAGGCTGTGTCTGGACTCTGCAGCGCAGCAGAATCAGATCTGGATAGGAGTTGGATGGGAGACCACTGTAAATCCCAAATTGTAAACTAGACTGGGAAATTGAAAAACCATCCATAAAAAATGCAGTTGCAAACCACATGGTTAGTAGGAGTTGATTCAAAGGAGAATACATATGGTTTACGAATCTGTAGATAAAATTGGGATTTTAGCACATGAATACAGATTTAGTGAGTAAATGAATACATGGGAGCAAGTGGCAGTACAGGTAGTCCACAACTTACAACAGTTTATTTAGTGACCATTCGAAGTTACAACGGCGCTGAAAAAAGTGACTTCTGACCATTTTTCACACTTATGACCATTGCAGCATCCCCTTTGGTCACATGATCAAAATTTGGATGCTTGGGCAACTGGTTCATATGACAATTGCAGTGCCCTGGGGTCATGTGATCACAATTTTGTGACCTTCTGACAAGCAAAGTCAATGGGGAAGCCAGATTCATTTTACAAACGTGTCGCTAACTTAACAACTGCAGTGATGTAGCAAAAAAGGAGGCAAAATGCACTTAATAACTGCCTTGCTTAGCAACAGAAATGCAGGGCTCTGTTGTGGTTGTAAGTCGAGGATTCCTGTAGCACCTTTTTCTCGGGGGTTAAGAAATATGCAGGCCTGGATCTGGTTTGTATTTGGAAGGAAGGAGATACCAAGTTTGAAACTTCTATTGCTTAATCAGAAGAAGATATTTCAAGTCAATGGTAAATTGCCTGGTATTGTTGCCAAGAAAGTTAAAAGAATGGACCAATGAAGTGATCAGAAGCTGAGTGTGACATATGCTCTTATTTTATAATACCCTATTCATTTTAGGGTCCACCCTGAACAGGAACATAGGAATTATGCATTATACCACAGATCCAAAGCTTTCCCCTAATATTTATACTGGAGTGGACAATGGACTCCACAGTCCGTTAACCTTGAGTATTAGGCATTCATGAAATTTTATTTTGTTATACATTATAATATTTATATAGCCACTTATAGTAACTTATAGCTGGACAATTAACTACAATACTTAATGGCTTTTCCTCCCTGATAATATCATATGTATAATTTTTGACATTGTCATTCTTATGGATGCTGCTGACTAGCAGATAACAAATATAAAATATTTACTGTTGGAATAAATTTCTGTATCTTGGTGATGATGTGCACTGGCCTCACACTTCCAAGAAGTTTTCATTTTTTTTTTTTGCTTTATAGATTCATACCACTAAAAAGATAATAGCTTAATTGCCTACATTTGGAAACATTTTCAAGCATTGCGTTTATGTGTTCCAAAATGTGTCTTAAATTCAGTGGGCCATTTTCCAAAAACCTGATGTTAAAAAGACAAAAGCAATCCTTCGATTTATAGCAACCATAGTTAGCATGGGACAAATATTTTTAAAATTTCTTTTTGTTTTATGGAAAAACTTCTTTAATAAAAATTAAATGTTAAGAAAATAATTCCTGGCTGTCTTCCATGTGGTACTTTTTTATACACCTGAAGATTGATATTATGTCTCCCCTCAATCTTTTTTTTAAAAAACTCCAGGCTGAATATGTACCAAGTCCTTCAGCCTGCCCCCAAGTCCTTTTATGTGAACCTGTTCTAATCTGTCATGATTCTTCTGAAAAAGTGCTGTACGTAAAAATGTAGCGTATGTTTGTTTTTTACAAAAAGACTCAATAAATAAATTAATGGATAGTTAAGACTGCAGAAAGAATAACTGCAACCAGCCTGCCTTCCATAGAAGACCGTGGGTCAGAAGGAGGGCTGAGAAGACATCTGCAGATCCATCACATCCTGGATATGAACTGTTTCAACGCCTTCCCTTTGGGATGGCACTGTAGGGCATTGAAGGCCAAAAGAATTAGACACGTGGACAGTCCCCCCCCCCCCCTCGGACTAACACTCTACTGAACACCTAATTTTCACAGTGCTGTCTAATGTCCATGTAGTATGTCTGTAGTTTTTTTTTTTTTTTTTTATAAATTTGATTTATATGCCGCCCTTCTCCAAAGACTCAGGACGGCTTACAATGTGCTCAGCAATAGCCTTCATCCTTTTGTATATTTATACAAAGTCAGCTTATTGCCCCCACAAACTGGGTCCTCAATTTACCTACCTTAGAAAGGATGGAAGGCTGAGTCAACCTTGAGCCTTGGCGAGATTCGAACCCTGCAGTAATTGCAGGCAGCTGGTCTTAATAACCAGCTTAATAACAGGGTGCCTTAAACCACTGTACTACCAAGGCTCTAGTAGTATTACCATTATCCTTATTATCTTCTTTACTACTCCCTTTTGTTGGTATGATGATGATGATGATCATCATTCTGTGGCTTTGCATGTACATGGCAAGCTTCTGCCCTGGAGAAAATTCCTTGTGTGTCTAAACACACTTGGACAAATAAAGTATTTGATTCTGTTCTGTTCTGTTCTGTTCTGTTCTGTTCTGTTCTGTTCTGCTCTGCTCTGCTCTGCTCTGCTCTGCTCTGCTCTGCTCTGCTCTGCTCTGCTCTGCTCATCTCATCTCATCTCATCTCATAGTAAAAAACCTAATAGGTACTTCTGGCAGTAAAGGGTTCCAAAGAGGGCATCCAGATAAGGGGTTCTGAAGCAGTTCTGGTTATGCCCCTTGCATCTTTAAATACGAAGAGCAAATGAACAAAGATCTCTGAAGCTTTCAGGGGAAAGTTCATTCTTTACCATATAATAGTATTTATTCTCTTTCTGTTTGCTCTGGTTAAGATTCCTCCGCTTGGGCAGGCAGAAGCATTTCCTGTGACGGCCTTTCTGTGATAGGAGTCACTGCTGGTTTTCTATCTGGAAACCGCTGTTAAAAGTTCTACATTCAAACTATGGCTACTGTGCCCTCCCCTGTCTTTCCAACATTCTTTCCTCCCCATTTATGGTTGTCACACTCCATAAATCTTGGATTTATAAGTGGAATACTCAGATTCATGTGACTGCCTTGGAATGTTGAGTCAACTCTGAATCAGCGCATTAAATATTAGAACAATGTTAAAACAAACGAAGGCTGTAACATTCTAGGTTTGGTTGAAGGTCTAAAGTTCCATTGTTGTGAGCATCAACTACCCTTTTCTCTCTTGACCTGAAAGAGATCTGATAAACAACGCTAGGATCAACAGTGGTGTTAAGATTGTTCCTTGTGAGCCAAAATTAGGTTTGCTATGTGTTTTGTCTAGGTGTGCTATGTAGATCCAGATATTGAATTATGATCCAGCCAGGTTTATACTTTAGTCTGTCACACAAGGGTGGCCAATGAACCACGGTTAAATCAAGTCTGGCCTGGTACAGTGTGCAAATCCAGACTTTGCAGCTAGTGAGTTGCCTGAAGTTATATATATTATTGAAAAGAAGGTAAGGTAGAAGGACATGTATTAACAGCGCTGTTCTCCCTATTTCCCTTACTATTTCTGTGACAATTTATCACTGTAACTTGAATCAACTCCTGTTTTTTTTTTATCTTTTACAGTCCAAGAACTTCTAAGATCCCTCTCATTGAGGTCATTAAATAGCTTGATTCTTAGGTATTTCTAAGATCTAGAATTTCATTCTTACTTCCTTAGCCTTCCTTAATTTTTGGAAGATATGACAGTTTTGTCTTTTAAGTAACCCATCAATGAATACCTTGTTGCAGTTGTTATTTGACTTTTTAAATATAATTTTTAATTGAAAGTTTTAAAAGCAATAATAAGCATTAATACGAGCTAAATAAAAACAGAAAACACGAAAGAAAGAAATAACTGAAAAAGTTAAATGTGCAATAAGAAAATTAAAAAGTGAGCGATACAAAGAAAGATATAAGGATATAAAGAAATTTGCTTCCGATATTCTTTACAGTAGTTATAAGGTCAGCTATATTTTATCCTTTCTCTCTAAATTTGCATCATGACTCTCTTCTTTTTATAATCTATCCTTTCTAATTGCCAAAACCATAAACCACCAGCTCATTTTTTTTTTAGTTTTACACAAAAAGTCCATCAGAGCTTAGGATCCACCAATAAATAATTAGGTATTGTCCTTTCCCTAATCAAAGAAGTCAGTTTGTCCATTCCATCCAGTTCGCCCCGACTCTACCCCGAATAGAAACTACAGGGTTGTAAAAAGGGTAGGTTTTTTAAAATACAGTAGTTACCTTGGTGATGGCAGTGACTTGTCGTTGCTCTATTCTGGGATGTTTGTCCATGTTCCTTGTCTAGCCTGCAGCTCTGGGGTTTCCTTATGATTTTCCATTCGTGCACTGTACAGTAATTGGCTTGGGTGACAAGAGGAAGAGCTGCAGCCTAGAGAACGGCCTGATAAGAGAAATCAGAATCCAAAAGAGGCATGAGAGTGGAGAAATTGCCTCAGAAGGACTCACCCCAATTCTCTAGAAAGTAAAGGCAAGAGAGGGAAGGAAAGAACTTTCAGACTTGCAAAATTTTGTTACTGTAAAATCAGCGTTGGTATTTATGGTTTTAGTTTCCTCTCTGCCGTATCTTGAAAAGCTGACAGGTACTAACCCCAAGTGCAGTCCTGTTTAGTTTGTGTTTGTGTTTGTGTTTGTGTGTTTTTGTTTTTGTTTTTGCTGTTAGCTAAGTCTTCTAGATCCTGCTATGTGGTTGCAGTATAAATTCACATTTGCATTGAGCTTTACTGTACATTAACATAAAGATTGATACCAAGACTTGGTTGATAACAGAAAGTCCCTTTTCCAGCTCAGTTCCACGTAAATTCATGTTGGCTTCTGGCAGCAGTTCAAAATCGGTTTGCCACTTATCTAATTTCGTTATGACTTCTACTTGTTCACAAGAATGTTGTTTGCATGGAGGCTAGCTAGTATGATCCTATTTAACCTGCCAGGAAAGAAAATGTCAAACAGATGTTACCAGCTGCTGAAATGTCAGCTTCCTTCAGAAAGGACATGAAGAGCACTATTAGCGAACATACATGGGGGTGTCTTATTATATTTGAGGCCCAAGTTGTTTAGACGGTCTGATGGGTGAGATATTCTGAGCTTCTTTTCATGTTTTTGCACACAAGTGGAATGCAAGAAGAATCCTTTGGTAAATTAGGAAGCAGTTCCTAGATTAGAGTGATCATATGTGTTGTTTCGAGCACATCAGATTGTATGTGTAAGGATCACATAGAACTAAACAGTTGTAAATAAAAGTACATTTGAAGAATGATGGGTTGTTAGATTAGATCAGGCTTTCTCAACTGGATTTTTGCTGGACTCTAGAGTTGTAATTGGAAAAAAAAATAAACATTATTTTTGAACTGAGATCATTAATATTCTCTCTGGGTGACTGAGACCCAAACAAAGAGGATTGGCTAAGATGACCAAAATAAACGGATCCACAGGAAAAAAAATACTCTTTTCCGAAGAGCATTGACAATTATTGGATTATTATATGCATATTTTACTGATCATAGCAATGTGCTGTAAGCTATTGATATAGGCTTGAGAGAGAAAATTATTTCAAGAGGTCATCTGGAGAAAAAAGATTTAAAAGGCTGGTTTAGAAGGTAATTTAAATACCATTAAATACAACAGGGCTGCAGTGTTAAGTACCTATCGCTAGATGGATGCAGAGACCACAGTGTGGTGCAGTTGCATTGTCCCTTCTGCCTTCTTCCATCCTCTCTCCATTTTTAAGCTTATTTCATAGACACCTGGAGAAGGGTGCAGTTTGCTGCGCTTGTGAAAGCAGCATAAACTTTGTTGTGATGATATTATAGTCCTTAGGAAATACGGTCTAATAAATGTTAATAATATACCTACTTAAAATGACAGCCTGTTTCTGTGTGAACTGGTTCAATCCATCTTTAGAAGTGATGTTCTGATACATTAGGGCTACAGTATTATACCTGGGCTTCATTAATCCAGATAATCATCTGGATCATGGGTTCTTAACCTATATTTCTGTGAGGTTGAGCAGGAAAAAAATGACAACTTCGTTCTCACTAACCTTTGATGGAAATTTGGCATTGCATTCAATAATGTATATAGGCAGCACAGTTACTTATGCCTTTCAATAAATCTCATAAGTCTAAAATGATTATACCCTAAAATAAGGTGTTGCTATTAATTTAATGGGATAATATATTTTTACTGTTATATGTGTTATTTTTTTTAGTATTTTGATAACTGTATTTGAGGATAATTGATGTACTTTGCAATATAGTCCATTTTATTTATGCATTTAAATATATTCCTTATTAAACAGAGGTTCCTTAGATTTTACGATTCTCTTAAGAGGTCCATAGCATAAATAGGTTAAGAACTCCTGACCTAGCATGACAATTATGTTTTTCTGTATCACTGTTGCCACCTAGTGATTATTTGAATATTTGCAGCTCGGATCTAATAGCCCATGATTTGCCATTTTCAGAGGTTGAGGCTGCCTTTTTTATGGTAGGTTTATACAAGACTGTACCCTTAAAGGAAGGGGACACTTAAAGGAACCTTTAAGGAACCCTTAAAGGAAGGGGACGTGGTGGCTCAGCGACTAAGATGCTGAGCTTGTCGATCAAAATGTCGGCAGTTCAGCGGTTTGAATCCCTAGTGTCACATAATGGGATGAGCTCCCGTTACTTGTCCAGCTTCTGCCAACCTAGCAGTTCAAAAGCATGTAAAAAATGCAAGTAGAAAAATAGGGACCACCTTTGGTGGGAAGGTAACAGCGTTTTGTGCGCCTTTGGCGTTGAGTCATGCCGGCCACATGACCACGGGGACGTCTTCTGACAGCACTGGCTCTTCAGCTTTGAAACTGAGATGAGCACCGCCCCCTAGAGTCGGGAACGACTAGCACATATGTGCGAGAGGAACCTTTACCTTTATCCTTAAAGGATCATCTATTTTTTAAATCCCTAGAAATGATCTTCTTTCCTTCAGTTATTAATAATGATGCTATCCATTCAGTTGTATCTTAGCAATTCTGTGGACCAACTCCACATTTTCCAATTTTATCCTGCTTCTTTCAATTGTTTTATGCTCTGGCTGGTGTTGGTTTTGATGGTGTCTAGGCACCGCGTTTTTTGGTGAGCATGTTTCCTTTTACTACTGATCATTCTGAGCATAACCAAGCATACCTGCCTTTTCCAATGAGTTTGTTCTCATGACATGGCTAAAATAAGTAAGATTGAATTTTGTGATTTTTGCCTTTCAACAATATGTCTAGTTTTATATGCTCCAGTTTATCACCTTTACTACCCAGGGAATGTGCAGGAGCCTTCAACACCACAGCTTAAGTGAGTCGCTTTTCCTCCTGTCTAGTTTTTTTCATGGTCCAGTTTTCACAACTGTAGGTAACTATGGGAAACATGATAAAGTGGACTAACCTGAATTTAGTTACCAAGCTGATGTCCTTGGTTTTCCATATTCTCCATTGTGGGTGGAGACAGCAGCCAGCATGGGTTGTACCCGCCCGTTCAGATTGATGGACTGAGTCTGTCAAAGCTGTTAAGTCCCGCCCTTGTTACTGGGCAGATCCAGCTTTTGACTCAGTCCATCAGTCTGGACAGGCATGTGGGACTGGTTCTCTGGCTACTTTGGATATTTCTGACTACTTCTAGCCCCTTTTTTCCTTACTTCCCTTCTTCTTACTGCTGGATTTCATTGGTTTTACCTGGACTGTTATTTGGACTATGTTTCTGCTATGGATTTCATACAGTAAGAACTTTGGCCCTCAGTGACTGGCCTAGCTAGTTTCTGAGGGGATTTTCCCTCAGTCCTATACCACTCCTCTTGGTGTGATTGAGGGATTGTGGAGTCTTGTGCTCCCGTAGTGAGGGGGCTGGGGCTATTCATCATTGCTGTGTGACCCAATTCAACACTTTATTTCTAGACTGCCTTTGCTGCTTCAATCAAACCATCTGCAATCCTAAGAAATTCTTGCACGCATTTTGATATCTTCACTGTCAATTGTTATTTCAAATATTTCTATTCTTTGCAGTGGTCATGAGCTTGGTCTCTTTTGACTGTTCAGGAACAGACCAATTTTTTTACTTTCTTCTTTCATCCTTTTGATCAGAGGTTTCTGAGAGAAGAGCTGCGCCATCAACATATTAAAGATTGTTGATGTTCTTCCTCCAATCTTTACTTCAAATTTTAATTCTTCAAGTTCCAGCTTCCTCACACCAGACTCATTTCTCTAGCGTGAACCAATCAGTGTCTCCATATGGTGTTTGCACAGTGGCTTCCTGATTTGTGACAGTGCGACTGCATCACGTTGACCAGATGTGTTGGCACCTCAGGCTTCTAGAGTGTTCCACAACTTATCATTATCGACACAATGGAAGGCTTTCTTGTAGTCAATAAAGCAGATGTAGATTTTTAAAAAGATATTCTTGAGATTTTTCCATGATCCAGCATAGATTTGCAATATGGCCACGAGTGCCATAACTCCTTCTGAAGCCAGCTTGATCATCTGCTACTTATCTTTTGGTGGCTGGTGCCAGATGATCTTAAGGAAAATCTTGCCTAGGATGAGAAATCAGGGCAATTTTGTGGTAATTAGAACAATCTTTGGAGTCGCTGTTTTTAACAAGAGAATGTTCATTTCCAATGCTGCAACCATATGTTCATTTCCCAAATTTTCTAGCACAGGACTGTGATGGTTGTGGTGGTTCTGGCTTTGACAATTCTGTGAGGATGGTATCAACATTTTGGCCCTTATTGTTTGTCATCAGTTGCCTCATTGTCCACACAACTTCCTGAAGGATGGCTGCTTCTTTTTCTGCTTCCCTTGCCTCATCCTGAGGAGGCTGGGCCTCTTTATTGCTGGCATACAGCTCTTCCCTTTATTCTTGCCATCTGTCCTTGACATCTTGTTGGTCAGGCAGTTCTTTTCCTTGCTTGTTTGTGATGATGCTTTTGTGAGCAGTAAATGGTGTTTGGATCCTTTTGACATGTACAAATGGATTCCTGATGTGGGCCCTTCATGCAGTCCTCTTCTAGCTGCTTGCTACGCTAGTCCTACTAAACTTCATTTGTTTTTCCTTACTGTTCTGTTGGAATCTGCATTCAATCTCCTTTCTTCCTCCCATTTGCTTTTCTTCGTTCAACTATTCTGGTTTAGTTTCATCTGGGAGCCACTTAACATTTTTTCCTTGTGCTTCTTGTATATTTGTTCAACTGCTGTTTTAACCATAATTGATTGAACTTGTTGCCACATTACGCTTGTCATCTTCCCAGCAGTATCCGGCAATTCAAACCCATTTTTCATCTCAATTACAAACGTGGAAGGGATTTGGGTGATATCAAACTTCTTTGGGGGTGTTGCCTTTTTTGATGCTGCATAATTTGACTCTGATCTGATCTTACCAACAATTCATAATCTGAACTGCAGTCAGCGGCTAGGAACAGAACTGGACCATCAATGGCTGCGTAGGATACAGTCGATCTGATTATGGTGCAGTTTATTCCTTGAGGTCCAAGTATATAAGTGACACTTGTTCTGTTTGAACCAGGAATTTGTGATTCAAAATTGGTTTTCATGGCAAAATGGAACCAAACAATTGCCTGCTTCCATTGTCCAACGCTTCCAATGATGCCTGCTTTTGTTCGCCTGCCAACCTTCGCATTACAATCACCCAGTATGTAAATAATGTCTTTTTTGGGGCACTTGCTTCAGAGTTTTGTCAGTGCTGGCATTGAAACCTTTTATTTCAAGCTCCGTTGCATTAATTGTTGGGGCGTAGACTTGGACTCCTGGAATTTTGAGGGGCTTTGGCCCAGATTTGTACGGTCATAATGTGATCCACTAACCATTGAGGAGCTTTCCATTTGTTGGGGTGAGTTTCTTGCTTGCAATAAATGCCACTCCATTTATTTTCCTGGTGTCCTATCCCAAGGAATGCTGAATTCTTCACAGTGGAGATAATTGGTTGGTTTTCAACCTAGTCATCTCTCATTTGATGATATATCCAGTTTACCCTGGTTTATTCCACGTTGCTATCTGATGTGTCTTCATGCAGTGCAGACTCTTTGGCTGCATTAGGGTTGGGATTCTTAGTGAATTTTCCCCAAGTGCATCATTAATGATTTGACTACTTATTGCAGGTGTTTGCTCTTGTGTAATACAGATACTCCTTGACTTACAACAGTTCATTTAGTGACTGTTCAAAGTGTCATATGTCTGTTTTTCACACTTAACAACCGTTGCAGCATCTCCATATGATGTGATCAAAATTCAGACGCTTGACAACTGACTCATACTTACGGCGGTTGTTGTGTCCCAGGGTCATGTGAACACTTTTTGCGACCTTTTTACCAGCAAAGTCAATGGGGAAGCCAGATTCACTTAATAACCATCTTACTAACAATGATTCGCTTAACAACTGTGGCAAGAAAGGTCATAAAGTGGGGCAAAGTTCACTTAATAAATGTTTCGCTAAGCAACAGAAATTTTGGGCTCAATTGTGGTTGTGAGTCGAAGATTGTACCTTCTGACCTGTAGGTCCTACCATTGGGCAGTATGTCTGATTCATTTGAGAGCCTTTCCATAACAATCTCTTGGCAAGTTTTTTACAAAATAGATCTCCAGGTCTTACCTCAACCTACCCCATTTATCCAGGCTTTGGATTCAATTATTAATAGGCAACATTGAAGTATTTTAAATTTCTGTGCCACTGCAATTAAGATTCATAGAGATAGATTGTATTCTGCTACCCAAGAGCAGCTGAGGGTTTTAAAGGCCTAGCTTTCTGCAATTGATGTTTCCAGCTCACTCAAACTTCCTTAACTAAGTTTCTTGATTAAATCTGATTTGGTTGTTCATTCAACATGTTACATCATATAAACTTTTTTTTTAGAACTGTATTGCACTGAGTTGGGGTATTGAGACCCATTGAATCACAATGACTAAGTTCACATGAGATGCTGAATCAGATTATGACTTAGCTCAGTATGTAAACCCAGCCATTATGCAGCATATAATGAAACTATTTCAAGGTTTGAAGAGAGATAATAAAAGAACATCATATAATGGAATGGCCTTTTTCTGTTGCTCTACAATCGGTAGCTTTGGCTGTAATGCTTCATCAAATCTGTCAGTTCTACATTTTAGACTTTAAAATCTGCTATGTTCATTGTAGCATTTGAAAAAAAGTTTCCGGTAATCAGTGAAAATTATTTTTCAAAGCGGGCTGTAAATAGATCTTCAAACCCCAGATGATATGATATATTTTATCTTTGTGTAGCTGTGGGATTTTTTCCCCCTCCCTTTGTATTTAATTGCGTTTCTTTCCTTTTCAGCTTCAAGAATGGATTGGTTCAGGTTTTTTCTCCTTCCAACTCATGGTGTCATCCTGAACAAAGCATTATCGACTCACACCGAGGAAAAGATTTTGCCCAGGAAATAGCTACATTGTGGTTTCTTAGGCAACTACCTACAAAATCATTTTCAAAAGACAGAAGGCTGTTATAGAAGGCAACACGTTGTACCGAATTACTTCGTTGTTCTTCGTATTTGCTTTGCTTCCCGTCAAAAACATGTTCATTTTTGGCACTTAAAATTCCCTTTAAAATACTTTAAAACTTTAGGATTGGTTGATCATTGGTTGAAAAGTTGACCGGAATTTCAGTGAAATCATCAAGACTGAGTGATCCTGCAGGAACAAGAATACCTCCTAATCACATTAACTTAATTGGTGAGCAATCCTGAAACAAAAATGACCTATAATTTAAAACTATTCTAACTGGGCATTTCTTAAACCTGTTTTGTTGATTTTCTCCAATAACAATGCCATGAATAGGAAATTCATTCTAGAATTCTACCACATTTGCAATTCAGAAGTTTATCCTAATGACCATGCTAAAACATTTGGCTACAACTTGGGCCTACTGTTTCTTTTCTGCAAATGGTCACATATATTATTCATGTAGTAAGTCAGCCCATCAGTTATTTAATTTTTTTTCCTCAATCTTTTCCAAACCGAACGGATGGGTTCTTAGACTTACCTTAAAAAGGCATTTGTTGTGGTTCAGGAGTACATGTCACCATGTAATACTGCTCACCCTGGAGATGTATCCAGCTGCATTGTTGACCTTTATATAAAACAAGTTATGGCAGTCCAGTAGAACAAGTTTCTTGTTTGTAGTTGGAAGGAGAGATGCCACCGTTTGGAGTATGAAGAAGAATAATTTTAAACTCTGAAGATAGCCGTCAGTTTTGGTCATCTTGTAAACAAACTCACAGTAAGTCTTTAAAATGTTTTTCCTTAGAATTGCAAGCTAGGAAGAAAAACTGTTTCCCAATACAGTAAAAACTAAAAGAATGGCGTGCTTGAGAAAAGATGTATTTATGAAGAGCAGTTCATTACTTGGAATTTGTTGTCTAAATGGTATGCCGCAGGTTATTAATTAAATTTATAAGGCTTCTCAACTCAGTGGGATTGTTAGCACTTAGATTGCTTGGGATTTTCTGCTCGATTTCTGTCTTCTACTACAACTTCCCTCAGTGTGATGCTTCCAGATATATTGGCCCTGTTCTGCTTAGCATCCCCAGTTAGCATGTCTAATGGAATTCATCATGCAAACTGGGAGTTCTGAAGTTTCAGACCCAGCATATTTGGGGGAAGGCCTTGATAATCAGTTCATTTTGAATAGAGATGTACAGTGGTATCTTGGTATTCATCCTTAATTGGTCCTGGGAGGCATGATGAGTATCAAAAATGATAGGTACCAAACAATTTTTTCCCATAAGGAATAATGTAGTCAGTCATAAGGCAGCCAACACCGACAAATTCGAGCTTGTGCATTGAGTACCAAACAAACGATGAATACTGGCTCAAAATGTTCATGTCAGACTGCATTGAGTACCAGATTTGATGAGTTTCAAAGCAGTTGAGTACCAAGATACCGCTATATTTTTGCCTTATAGAAAGCCAATGCTGTTTTTTTCCAATGCTTTCATTCTCTTGCAGACAAAGACAACCAGGATTCTTTTTAAACCTCTTCTGCCAAAGTCAGAACTCCAAAACGAAGAAAAATGTGTATTCTCAGCTGCTTTAGGTTTACCAGAAAAGAATTCTACCAAAACCGTTGTTGCTATTATTACACAATACCATAGGAGTCAAAAGAGGGAAAGCTGCTAATAATAGGGGTAGGCGGGAATTGTGCTGGGGTCAAACCCCATTGCCAATCCTGATTTTATAAAGACCAGAATACCAGCTGAAGCTCTATAAGATGCCGGGTGAGAAGATTTTATGCTTTCTCTTGGTTTAGTATCATTGCTTTGTGTTCAAGGCTAAATAGCTGGAATTTTTCTCCTGTCAAGTCGAACACCGGAGGGTGTCAGCATTTTATGTAAGATTCAGATAAAATTTGGTATTTTGGGAATTGCCATCTGTGCTCTTTTTATATAAGGAAGGTTTGCTGCCAAGACTTGTGTACAATCTTGTTAGGATTCAGCCTTGGTGGGGTGGGGGGAGGGATTTGTTTGAAAAATAATGATATGGCTATGTGATTGTAATATCTAAGTGAATTGCAGTGCAAAGTTTGCTATTATTTGTATCCGTCTCCTCTTTTAGCACCTTCAGCATTGCTCCTAAATATTTTCGGAGAATCTTAGAAACCCATAGGAAAAGAGCTGAGCTGGGTTTATACTGTAGTGCAGGTAGTTCTCAACTTACAACACTTTGTTTAGTGACTGTTCAAAGTTACAATGGCACGGAAAAAAGAGATTTATGGCCTTTTTCACGCTTATCACCATTGTGGCATCCCCATGGTCATGTGATCAAAATTCCTGATGCTTGGCAACTTACATTTATGATGGTTGCAGTGTCCCCGAGATCATGTGATCACCTTTTACAACCTTCTGACAAAATCATTGGGAAAGCCAGATTCACTTAATAACCATGTTACAGCCTTGACAACTGCAGTGATTCACTTAACAACTGTGGCAAGAAACAGTGTAAAATGGGGCATGATTCACTTGACAATTGTCTCGCTTGGCAACAGAAAGTTTGGGCTCCATTGTAAGGAAGTCCGTAAGTCAAGGGCTACCTATATAGCAAAACCCAAAACCTAAAAAAAGAATATACTGGTGATTTGTACCTTATTTTTCCTTGTTGTCTGTTGAAGGACAAGGAACTCTTACTTGTTCTTACCTGGATATTATTTGCTTCAGAGGCTCTTACCTGCATGCCCTGAATTTCAGAGATGGGGTGAAAGATCTTTTTGTGGCTTAAAGGTAAAGGTTCCTCTCGTTTCTAACTCTAGGGGGCAGTGCTTATCTCCCTTTCAAAGCAAAAGAGCCAGCGCCGTCTCCATGGTCATGTGGCCGGCATGACTCAACGCCAAAGGCACAAGGAACACTGTTCCCTTCCCACCAAAGGTGGTCCCTATTTTTCTACTTGCATTTTTTACGTGCTTTCGAACTGCTAGGTTGGCAGAAGCTGAGACAAGTAACGGGAGCTCACCCTGTTACGCGGCACTAGGGATTTGAATCGCTGAACTGCCGACCTTTTGATCGACAAGCTCAGCGTCTTAGCCACTGAGCCACCGCGTCCCTTTTTTTTTTGTGGCTTACTTGCTTGGAAATATCTTTATAAGAACTTGATACAAACCATACTGGATTAGAGATAGGCTTGGTTTAAGATTTATGTGAGCTTTGCCTCACCTGCTGCTCTCCATGTATGGAGTTATATACTGAACCTATAGTTAAAGTTAGCAATGGTTTGAAGCAGGGGTAAAATCCAGCAGGTTCCGACAGGTTGTGGAGAACTGTCAGCAGAAATTTTGAGCAGTTCAGAGAACCGACAGCGGAAATTTTGAGTAATTTGGAGAACTGGCAAATACCACCTCTGGCTGGCCCCAGAGTGGGGAGGGAATAGGGATTTTGCAGTATCCTTCCCCTGCCATGCCAACCAAGCCACGCCCACAGAACTGGTAGTAAAAAAATTTGGATTTCACCACTGGTTTTGAAGTTAAAAGATTAGCTTTTAACTTCAAACCATTGCTAACTTTGTTGTTCATGAATTTGTCCCTCTTTTGACTAATTAAAGTTGATTATTATGGCTATACATTTAGTCATCTGGCATCTTCTGTACTGTGTTTTAAGTGCCAATTTAAGGTATTTTATTTTGTTTGAAAAGAGAGTCTTGCTGGTAGATTATTTTGACTTTGTTCTTTTAGAATTGTTATGAGAGTTTAATTACTCCTCTTGTACATTGGTGCTTTCATTATTTTTGTTTTGCTATTCTTGCTTGATTTTTTAAAATCTGGTAGACTGAATTCTGTTATGGGGGAGGGGAAACTAATCAAATTTAAAAAGTAGAATAGAAACTCTTGTTTCTAAGCCCCTCTATATGCATTGTGTTGCATTCAGAGAAAGGTCCCACAGTTATTTGAGAATCAGTTCATGGAATTCAGTGGTTCTTACTTTTGAGCAGAATAATGTGCTTGGATCCATTTCTATTAATGCAGCACCATTTTTAATCTAACTCTACATTGCAAGAACAAAATAATGCAAAAATATAAGCACTGGAAGCAGAATAAATTATGGAGAACATGCAAATGTAAATCTACATTTATAGAACGTCTTGCCAGGGAAATTGGCCAAGAAACATCCTTACTTACTTTCTATTGGCTGGTGAAAAAACCACTTAGTTTTCTCACTGTTTGGCTGCTTGCCATACTAATGCTCATAAACATTTATTTAATGCAGTTTTCTATGGATCTTTTAAAATGCAGTGTTTTATTTGGGAGAAGGAAAGGGCTTTTTAAGAGGTATACTTTATGGAAGCACTGATTTATTTCTCTTGTGTAGAAACTTGGCTGATACCTCAATGTAACAATAAAAACATTAATAATTATTCTGATGTGCCGGTAGGCCAGGCCAGTTTATAGAAGGCGCAAAGCAAATAATGTTTGTGCAATTAATCGTCCTTGTTCTGCACTCCACTCCACTTCAACTGATGTCAGTTTTCTATTTGAGCTGAGCTTCTGGCACATGGTGAAAAGCTGTAAAAAAGAGAGATGGAATTAAAAAAATCAAATGCCACAGTATGGTAAGAGCTCACATCCACTCTGCCCTTTAATTGGCACCTCCAGTTTAACTGTAAGTGATTAGTTGCTAAATTACTTATAAGCAAGTTTCTGATAGATAAAATGAGGGGTTTTTTTTTAATTAAAAAAAATCAATGCTGGGCCCCTTTAAGAACGAAGAAAATATGTGTTGCAATGTGTCACATATATAATTTATGCTCTTTGGTTTCTCGTAGCAGCAAGTGAGTGGGTGGGTAGGGGAAACATATCCTTGGGAGGAAGGGAGCTGTTAAATCATTCGGCTGGTTTAATGATTCAGCCGCTTGGCGACTTGTTGAAAGTGTTCTGCGTGCTCGTTTCAACTTACAAGAAATCAATACCGTATGCATGAGTAAACCATCTTGACACAAGAGGATGTTTAAGATATAGTTCTGTGTACTTTCCCTCTTAAACAGAAGCAGGGCTAGCCTTCTGGAAAAGGAAACACATGTCATCACAGCTGCCTTGCTCGCTCTTTTCTTCTGTTGTAGTCAAACTGAAGGTGGCCTGTTGAATAGAGCAGGATTGAGACACATGAACCCTCCAGATGTAGCTGGGCTACAGCTCCAAAGTCAGCTCAGCTCTGGTCAAGGATGAAGGATGTTGAATCTCAGCAACATCTGGAACTTTGCCAGTTTCTCCCACCCTCTCCTCCTCCTCGAAAAGAGCTTAGTTGGACTAAAGGGGTTGTAAGTTCTCAGAGTAGTTGAGAAAATAGAGATATTTTCTGGATGTATAACTTTAAATGGCTGGCTAGGACTTAACCTGTTGAATTGCTGATGTGACTTGGCAGAGGGGGAAATCTATGGTAGATTGCTGGTGGAGTCCTTGGGTTCACTGTTTTTAAAAATGTTAGTGGGTGATGAGAAAGAGGTTTCTCTGCCAGAAACTGCAAAGCCAGCAGCTAGTTAGCACTGACTCAATTTCTGCATGTTGGCTAGGACTTCCATTCCATTTTTGGAGGGCACCAAACTACACAAAGTGATAAAAATAATGCTATATGGATAGTTTTCATTCAATCATCAGTCATAAGATAAATGTTCCCCCTCCCCCAGGCAATTATCTATTTATATCATTTTTCCCTGTACAGGTAGTCCTCACTTTCTGAACACAATTGGGACCGGTAACTCCATCACTAAATGGCACAGTCATTAAGTGAAATGTCATATTTTTGCAAATGACTGCACTGACTTCAATGTCAGTTTGGACTGTGGTTGTTAAGTAAATCACTTAGAGGTTGTTAAGTGGGACATCTTGTGATCGTGAACTCTTGATTTCCCACAGCAAGTCCCCGCTGACTTTTATTTCTGGGCAACTCTTGTATATCTGTGAACAAGTTTCAATTCTTGGAAAATCTTCATGATGAAATTAAATCGAAATTGGCCTGCATTTACAGCCGTTTCCAGTGTCTTGTAGTCATGTGATTACCATTTACAACATTTTTGCTGAAACTCTGCATTTACTTCTGGTTTCCAGCGAAAGTCATTCATGGTGAACAATGGGTTCATTAAATGACCATGCCATTCACTTCATTGCTGCCACAAAAGTAAAATCAGGTCAGTCACATGATGACCTGCTTTATGACCACATCATGACTTACAACCATAATCACCAAGCTCAATAACAATCATAAGTCAAAACTATCTGTATAAGAGGGTATTGTTGGAACATAAAAACTACTGGGCTGGATCAGTGACTGATCTAGTCAACATTCTTTGACCATGTACTAAGCATGGCTTAGCATTATTCATAAGTGAAATATCTACCTTACAGACATAAGTAAAGTATCTACCTTAAATAGTATCTACCTTAAATAGTAAACTATAGCTAGGTGTGTCTAAATCTCCCAGGATGTTAGTTTTTGAGTCAAGCTTCATTCCTGGTAAATTTATAGACATGAGAAATAAGCAATCAACTTAAATTATACTAGGATACTAAATAAAACAATGTAAATCGTAAGATACAAGCAACAAAGTTGGAGTCATAAGAAGATAAGGAGATTTGTTGTTTGTTGTGAAGTCGTGTCACGACCCCATGGACAACGTTCCTCCAGGCCTTCCTGTCCTCTACCATCCTCTGGAGTCCAATTAAGCTCATGTGGACTGCTTCAGTGGCTCCATCCAGCCACCTCGTTCTCTGCTGTTCCTTTCTTCTTTTGCTCTCAGTCTTTCCCAGCATTAGGCTCTTCTCCAGAGAGTCCTTCCTTCTCAATAGGGGCCAAAATATTTGAATCTCATCTTCAGGATCTGGCCTTCTAAAGAGCAGTCAGGGTTGATCTCCTCTAGGACTGACTGGTTGGATTGCCTTGCAGTCCAAGGTACTTGCAGGAGTCTTCTCCAGCACCATAGTTCAAAGGCCTCAGTTCTTTGGCGCTCAGCCTTTCTTATGGTAAAAATAATAAAGATAGGTAATAAGAAAGATGAGAAAAATAATACCAATACAAATAGTTTGACAATGTTGTGGGAATTAGTTGTTTAGCAGAGTGATGGCATGGGCGGGGGGGACTCCTTGTGTCTAGTTGTTTTGGCATGCAATGCCTTGTAGCATTGTCTTGAGGGAAGAAGTTGAAACAGCTTATGTCCGGGATGTGAGGGGTCTGTAGATATATTTTCCCAGCCCTTTTTCTGGCTTGTGTAGTATACAGGTATTATGTTATATTATACTTTATACTTTATAATAAAATGCCACTGGGCTGCCTTCTGGGGTGTCTTTCAAATTTGGCATATAGCCTTGGGATTTCCTGGTGGTCTCCTAGCAAATTACTAACCAATTCTGCTCAGCCTTATGAGATTAACTGAGGGTAACCCAACAGAGATAAAGGAATGGCTCCGTTTTGTAGATGTGGCTTTATATCTGGAGTCTACACAGGAATTGATTCTTCCTGTCTTGGTTTGCATGACATGTTGGACGAGGTTAAGAAAATCTAATCAAATCAGGCTGTGATGATAAGACATTAGGCTGTCCCATAACCTGACCATAATTCCGGCTGAGATAAGATGCTCAGCCAACTATAGCATTGATATATGGGGCTGTGTGGATATTGTCTCTTTCATACAGTAGTCAAGCGTGTGTCTATGGAAACTCTCATATTGAAATGGGTAGAAGAACATAATTTTCATGTTCCTCAACTCCTGGTATTCAGAGTAGTCTTCGACTTAGGACCACAATCGAGTCCGAAATTTCTGTTGTTAAGTGAGACATATGATAAGTGAGTTTTGCCCCATTTTACGACCTTTCTTGCCACAGTTGTTAAGTGAATCTCGTTGTTAAAGTGAATCTGGCTTCCCCGTTGACTTCTTTTGTCAGAAGGCCGCAAAAGGGGATCACGTGACCTTGGACACAGCAATGGTCCTAAGTATGAACCAGTTGTCAAGCATCTAAAATTTGATCACATGATCTCATGGGGATGCGGTAAAGGTCATAACTGTGAAAAACAGTCATAAGTCACTTTTTTCATTGCTCTTTTACCTTTGAACAATCACTAAATGAACTATTTTAAGTTGAGGACGACCTGTACATTATTAGAAAAGGATTCATCACATTCAGGAGCCGTTTGGCAGTAGAAAGAAAGACTCAAAGAATTGGGTCTCCATTTCATTCAATGTGTTCCACAAACGTCTGGGCAGTAATGTGTCAGAGATGCCTACACTGAGCAAGAGTTTGGACTCCATAGCTTCAAGGACCCTTTCGGACTCCGAGACTCTATGATTCCAGGAAGTAACATCCCAACTTTTTCTCCTGAAATCCAGTTTCCTTTGTCTCGGACTATGTAAACCGAAATGAGCAAAGGTCTCTTCTTTTTTGTACAAAGACTTGCAATAATGGCACAGAAAATTACAGAAAAGTCAGATTTTGATTGAATGTTAGCCTCTCCTCTGGCTGGAATCATTCAAGTAGAGGCTGAATAGCCATCTGTTAAGAGATGCTTTCATGTGAATAGAGCCTGGACTTTGTGACCTCAATGGCCCCTTCCAACTGAAGGATTGGTTTGTGTTGCATATAGAAAGCAATAACCACCTATCTACGGGTAATCCTCATTTAGCAACTGCCTCTTTTAGTGACCATTCAGCATTACGATGGTGATGAAAAAGTACGACCGGTCTTTGCATCTATGACCTTATAGATCTGTAAAGCAAACAAAAGCTGAAATAACAGTTAAGCAAAATGGCAGTTTCACTTAGTGACCGCGAGCAGGCTTAGCCTAGCACAGGGCTGTCAAACTCCCGGCCCGCAGGCTGGATGCGTCACATGCTGGCCACACCTACACCCGGTTTAGCTAAGAGGAAAAAAGTCCCGATACGTCATGTGATGCCGCCGTGACATCCCTGGCCTAGCAGTTCATTTACAAGCCGAATTTAGTGACCATTTAGCGACCAAGTTGCTGGTCACAATTGTGGGTTGCTAAATGTGGACTGCCTAAGTTAATAAGTCAATAACAGTAATACCTTCCAACAAGTGTGTTGCTGTCCAAATTGGTGGATAAAGGTAAAGGTTTCCCTTGCACATATGTGCTAGTCGTTCCTGACTCTAGGGGGCAGTGCTTATCTCCGTTTCAAAGCCGAAGAGCTAGCGCTGTCCAAAGACGTCTCTGCGGTCATGTGTCCGGCATGACTAAACGCCGAAGGCGCATGGTACACTGTTAACCTTCCCACCAAAGGTGGTCCCTATTTTTCTACTTGCATATTTTACCTGCTTTCGAACTGCTAGGTTGGCAGAAGCTGGGACAAGTAACGGGAGCTCACCCTGTTACGCGGCACTAGGGATTTAAACCGCTGAACTGCTGACCTTTCGATCGATAAGCTCAATGTCTTAGCCACTGAGCCACCACGTCCCTCAAATTGGTGGATTGGTAGTGACATATTTGTGATAGTAAATTCCACAGCTGAATTAGGTACTCTGTATATCATATTTAAGTTACATTCTATTCAGCTTCCCCTTAATAGCCACTGCTTGTGAGATTTATAACTCTTGGCTTTCCTTCAGGATTACTGAAAACAGAATCCCAGTGGATCAATAAATAGGTCTCATTCTCCAGTTCTTTTTTTGCTTTCTACCTACACTTCATAATGCCTGGTGCTCTTGTTGTTTTTATTTTTTCATCTTTCTTTTCTGGCTCTAAGACTGCTTTGGCAAGATATTAGAATAATAATGGATTGTTTTGGAAAATGTTCCTGCTGTGTCATAGTACATTCCGAGAAGAAAGGAAACAATGATTTATATTTCACCATAAAAAAAAAAGAAAAAAGAATGCTTCAGTTGCTCTCAGTGATGGATTTTCTTTTTCTTTTGATTAAGAGGACATGTACTTGTTTTGACTAGGATTTTCTTGGGGGTGGTGGTGGTGGTGGTGTAAAAATGATTATCAAGGACAGTAAATGAATATGGCTTTAAAACTGATCCTTTCCCAATATGAAAGAGAAGGCATGAACAGATCGGATAGAAACCATTGTGTATTTTTTTCAAGTTGCTGCTCATACAAACCTTTTCCATCCACATTTCTGTGCTAGGCCTCCTCCTGCCATGCAGCCTGCAATCTCAGTTAACTTGAACCAAGTCTTATTTAGCCAAGTGAAATTGATCTGAGGCTGTTCAGTAAATCTCACTTTTGTCCAGTCTTGTTCCACACACATTTCTGTCCAAGTGCCCTCCTACTTCCTCTTGATTTAACAGTAGTTTACCATTTGTATATCCAACAGAGGAAGGGACTGGAGTAAGGTGGCTTTATATATGACCAAAAATTGTACCTTACTTAGAGATTCTGCCCAAGTCGATCTAGCATGTAGAATAGCCTGCTGTGAATATCAAAGTTAGTGGTTTACCCGGTCACAGTCTTTGTTGGTAACAGTAGTCAACATTCCCTTAAATTAATTTTTACTTCTGGAAACCACAAAAGCAGCAACATGGAAGTGGTTAGCCATTCCTTTCTTTAAAGTTTTTTTAAAAAAACTTTCAAGGCTACAGTACTGGTACAGCCCTGGTATTTCCTGGTGATTTATCCAAATATTAAACCAAGCCCATCTCTACATACTTTGTCAGCTAGCCACCTGGATAACATTATTAGTATTGAGCTGAAAAATTTTGACCCTACATTCTCAGTAGCTGCTCTTCATTTATGAGAGTTCACTTTTCTGCCCTAGGTAAAACAAGTCATACTTTTTAAATGTGGCAGGGAGGGGCTTTGTGTGCCAGGAAACACAAATATATCGGGAGATTTTAACATTTGCTTTCATGCACTTACTCATCTTGATGTCTTTTTGGACACAAGAATCTTTCCTAGTCTCTCTGTTGTGAAATCACTTGGCATAAGAAACAAAGTAAGATATTTTGCACAAAGGAATGTAGCCTGTTTTGCCTTTTCTGATTAGTATCAAATGTGTCCTTGACCCCATCTAGGGACTGCATTTTCTGTTTCCATAAAAAAAAATTTTCTTAGTAAGGTTCACTTGATTTATGCAGGAAATGGGTTCATACAGATATCAGTTAGCACCAATTTAATGACTTAGAATGCAACTCTTTGAGATTAATAGCTCAATGGTTATGTTTTATGGCAGGTTCACCATCCTAACTCTAATCAAACTTAGCATCATGCTGAAATGAATCGACTAGTGTGTAATATAAATTGAGTCAGGAAAGATTTCCTGCGGCACAACATATCTATGCATTAATTTTCTTGTTAAACCTAATACATGTTTCTGCATTCAGCATGAAGCTATTCTGCTAACCAGGCACTGGTTAATTTGTGGCAGAGAAATTGATTTGCCATTATTTCTCGAAAACAAACAAGCAAACGAATCCTGCATCTCTTTGGAATGTAGTAAGAAAGCAAGAGTCAGTTTTCACCTGCGTGTTTAATTGTTCGGATGTTTTTGCAAATTTCTGCCTATCTGTTTTTGTTCTGCTCTTGGTAAGATGTCTGGCTTCCAGATCAAGAGCTCAAATAAAGCTCCCACTGGTGGGCTTGGTTACTTAAGAGATAACAGAGGGTAGAACATTTAGTTGTGTATGCCAACATTTTTAAACAAGAAAAGCAATGTGGTGGCCTTGAAATTGTGTTGTGGAACATGAGAAAGTACATCTTGTGATTGTACAATATAATAAGGTATAAACTCCATTATCTCATTGTGTTGGTTGTTTCCATGTTCTCCCAACCATATTTAAAAGTTACAGGATCTGTTTTCTCCTACTGTACATAGTAAGGTGAGAAGGCTAGGCAAAATTTCATTCTTTCTGACTCACTGTCAAAACAAAAAAATATAAAAGCTGAAGGGAAAAATGCCCGTAGGGCAGGGGGTGAAATGCTCCCAGTTTGGACTGGTTTGGCCAAACCAGTAGCGATGACGGCCAGTGGTTCGGAGAACCGGTAGCAGTTTTAACCAGGAAGTAATGACGACCGGATGGGTAGGCGGAGCCTCGAGCCGCCATTGCTACCGGTTCTCCGAACCACCTTTATCACTATTGACTTCCTGGTTTTAACCAGGAAGTAACCTGTTTTTTATCCTCTGTGCATGCCTTCCCTTCCAAACCGGTAGGGAAGGTAAGTAGATTTCACCCCTGCCTTAGGGTTTTTTTTTCCTGCAAAAGGCATTTAAAAGACAGAGACAGAAATGATAATAATTCAGCACATATTCAAATGAGTACAACTCTACAATTTCCTTTCTTTATAACAGTTTTTAAGTGCATGGTCAAAGACTTTTCCCATTAGGAGTTTTTTGATCTGAAAGTATTCAAAGCAAAGGCTATTTTGCTGCTTTTGGTGGAAGTCACTCCCTCTCACTGCATGTAGCTCCATACAGGCAGAATCAGTTATGGATAGTTTTTTAATCCATACGATTCCGGGAGAGAGCAGTACAGTCAGGTAAACTAAGGTCACAATTATATCTGTCCGTCCGGTCTGTTGGTCTGTCTGTCTGTCTATCTATCTCTCATATCTATCTATCCCTCAGAGATGGGCTCTAGGCAGTGAGGTCCTATTCCTAACTTTTGGGTGGCAAACCATAAACAACTTCTTATTACAGAGCTAAATAGTTTAAACAGAACCTCACCTTTCCTGTAATTTGAATCCATTATTTTGTGTCTTGCACTTTGTGAGCTATAGAGAACAGAACTGACCTGTGTAACAACTTGTCCGGTAATTGAGTTGCTATTATATCTGTTCCTCAGCCTTTTCTTCTCAGGTCTAAATATTCTATTTCCTGCAGTCTTTTTATTCATAGGGCAGTTTCTAATCCCTTGATCAACCCTTGGCCTTCTTTGAACCTGTTCCAGTTTTTTCTGAATAATTCCAAAGGCACGCACCCAGAACTGGACATAGTACTTCAGCTAGAATCAGCTTTAAATAAAGCCAGAGTATGGGGTAAACTTGATCCGTGTTTTTTTAAATAAAAAGATTATTATATTTGTTCTGTAAAGAACACTTGTGTTCTGAAGATACTTTAAATAGGGTGATTTAAGTGTGGTAGTCTACTCATAGGCTGCATGCTTAGAGGGAAAAGTACTAGTATTTCTGATGCATTCCTTTGTTCACCCCTTTAAATAACAAAGGATGAGCTTTAATCAACTGAGCTTGCTCAAAATGTATCCTTGTCAAAATTTTTCTCTATCTCCTTACATCTGCTGATATTGATGAAGGAGGAGGCATTTTTGGCTGCAGTATTTCTCATGTGGGATGTCCTCTTTGAGAGGGCTGACTTAGCAACGAAATGGACGTCCTTGAGATCCTAAGTCTTTAATACATTTGGGCCCTCCAAGAGAATTTTGCAACTACCCTGTTTCCCCCAAAATAAGACATCCCCTGATAATAAGCCCAATCGAGTTTTTGAACGCATGGCAATAAGGCCAAGCGCTTTTTCAGGGCTTAAAAAAATATAAGACAGGGTCACGGTACAGGTAGTCCTCAACTTACAACCAATCATTCAGTGACTGTTCAAAGTTACAATGGCATTGCAAAAAGTGACTTGTGACCTTTTTTCACACTTACGACTGTTGCAGCCATCCCCGTGGTCACATGATCAAAATTCAGATGTATTTATGACAGTTGCAGTGTCCAGGGTTACACTGACTCTCTCCTCCTCTCTCCTCTCCCCTCTCTCCTCTCCCCTCCCCTTGATATTTCATAATAGCCAAAAGAAGCATCTCCTCCCTATTTGCATCAAAACTCCCTCCCAGTGCATAGATTGGCCCACCAAAAAAGGTTCCCCAGCTTCACATTCCTTTGGAGTCACCTCTTCCGGGGCAATCCAGCTACCCGAGGGCAGTGTTCTTTTTAAACTTGGGAAATAGATGATCGGATCTCTGCAGTTATTTCAGCAGAGCGGAAATTTGGCTGTCCTGGCCTGCAAAGAGAGCTGGCAGGGCAGCGGTTAGCTTCCCAGACTCCTCTCCAGATGGTTGCTGGTGAATGAAGAAAGAACATTAAATTCTGTGCTGTGTTTGTACTTGTCCAGCCCGCATGGAAGAAACAGATTGTTCCATTGCACTGGCTAAGATCTGTTGTTGCTTTACCACTACAATAAGAACACAAAACATTTTATCCCTGATATTTTAATTCACCTTGCAAAACATAAGAGGTATCATGAAAAGAACTGCCTTCTCCCAAGTGCACCTGCCTGTGCCATAGAGGGACTGCTGCAGGCCCCTCATTTGGGCATTGCCATCTTATGGGACCTGGCTGGCTTGCGGTGTGGAATGATCCCTGCCTCCCCTGATATAGGTCAGGTCCCACCCCTGCTTGCCTTTAGAAAATCTGCCCAAACCTGGCTTTTCCCCCCAGGCATTTGAAGGAAGTCCCACTTGGTTGGGGAAGTCCCATGTTAATTGCCTACTTCTCTTCTTTGGTTACTATTTTAAATGTTATACAGGTAATCCTCAATTTATGACCACCAATAAAGGAGAATATTTGTAGCTCGGGGTTGAAATGAAGGACCCCTCGCTTATGACCACGACCGAAGCTCCAAATTTCTGTTGTTAAGTGAGACAGTTGTTAAAGTGAGTTTTGCCCCCTTTTGTTAGTAATATGGTTGCTAAGTGAATCTGGCTTTCCCATTGGCTGGGCTTGTCAGAAGATCACAAAAGGTAATCGCATGATCCTGGGACAATGCAAACCATCGTAAATATGAACCAGTTGCCAAGCATCTGAATTTTGATCATGTGGCTGCTGCAGCGGTTGTAAGTGTTGTAACTTCAAATGGTCATTAAACAAATAGTTGTAATTTGTTCATATTGGCTTGTTCTTTTTTTTTTTAACTTTGCATATTTTTTTCCCCCAGTTTGTTGTTTTTTACAATTGAATACTACCCAGAGTCACAAATACAGTGTTATCTCGGTATTCATCGTTAACTGGTTCCGGGAGATGCAATGAATACCAAAAACGATGAGTACCAAACAGTTTTATCACGTAAGGAATAATGTAGTAAATCACAAGGCAACTGACACTGACACATTCTAGCTTGTGTGTTGGATACCAAACACACTATCAGTACCAGGATAAAATATTCGTGTCAAAATGCATTGAGTACCAAGTTCGATGAGTTTCAAAGCTGTACCAAGGTACCACTGTAAATGGGAAATCCATGCTATTTATGTATATGCTTTTGGTTCAAGTGTATGGTTGGAAAAATTGACAATCAGCCAATTTTCTTCCTCATAATAACTCTGTGAGATAGGCTGGCTTGAGAAAGGAGGACTGACCACATTTAGTTGCTTTCATGGTTAAATTGGGATTTGAACCCTGTGATCCTAGTTATAATCCAAGCCATCTTTTCTGCCTTGGCTGCTTAAAAGCTGCTACTCAAATCCCCAGCTTTTGTGGGGAAAGCTAGTTTGATCTTTTAAGTATTATGCAATGCTAGTTCTGAGTCAGGAGGCTAATATGGATGCTCATTTCTTTGTCTATGTTCAATAAAAAAAAGTGTGATGGAAAGCATTCTTATTTCTGAAATACACAGATATGGAAGCGCGCAGATAATTTAGCAGTTGCAGACTTGCTTGACTTGCGGAGAAACAGTTTCCAAGGCAACGGAGTCCTTGATGGAATTGCAGCGTTCATCTTGTTTCCAGCTACTTTATTTGTCATTAATCAGGAACTATGACTTTACCAGGAAGACCTCTCTTCTGTGCTTTGGTGGCAGTTTGTGCAGAAATTCATTATCTTTCTCTGCTTTTTTCCTCCTCCGCAACTCTGCCTGAGCAGATTCAGGGTTGGTGTTGAAATGTTAAACAGCATCCAAAAGGATGCAACTTAATTGAAATGTCTTCAGTTCTTTTATCCCAAAAAGAATCAATCAATTCTTGCATCTTAAAAAGATACTTAAATATATCCTGGATATTTTCCAAGAAAGCATTGTATCTCTAGAGGCCATTTGCGTGCTGAAGTGCAAATGACTGAGGTCAACTAATGTTTGTATCCCATTTCGTATTTCAGGAGTCCATCTGTGTCAGGTTTCAATGGTTTCTCTACTGAAACAAAATATAAGTTGTCTGTTGCATTTACAAAACCATTATAGTCTTGCATGTATGGATAAATATTAGCTTAATTGATATTTTCTTGGTATTCAGATATAATTGAGTTTTCATTTTAGAGATCATAGTGGAATTAGTTCCCAATTAACTCAATTTTAATCAAAAACAGACATTTGAGAGCCAGTTTCTATAGTGATTATGATATGGATTAATTTTTTCCTTATGATGAAGGTGCTGATATTTTCTTTTCGATGAGAATGGATTGATTACAAATAATCTCCTTAGCTAATTGAGAGGAACGTCATACTGGATATCATCTGGCCATAAATATACTTTTCTACCTTGATATGATAGATTCCTGTAATTGAGCATTAATGACTGTCAAGAAGATGGTACTCATACCAGATCACTGACTAACCCAAATGGAGTCAGGAAATGGAATTGAGGCCTCTCCATACGACTTTTTCCGACAAAACCTAAAGCACATTTCAGAGAAGCAGGCAGCAAACACTGACTCAGCTTACAAGTATGTTGTGGGGCCAAACTCAGTGCTTTGCTAACTGTGAAGTTCTCCTTCAGCTCTAAAGTTGAGATGGTCACACACATACACAAACTTCACATCTGGAAGGAAATCACATCTGGAAGGTAAGGCCACACTTGGAATATTGCATTCAGTTTTGGTCGCCACGATGTAAAAAAGATGTGGAGACTCTAGAAAGAGTGCAGGGAAGAGCAACAGAGATGATTAGGAGACTGGAGGCTAAAACATATGAAGAATGGTTGCAGGAACTGGGTATGTTTACTGTAATGAAAAGAAAGACTAGGGGAGACATGATAGCAGTGTTCCAATATTTCAGGGGTTGCCACAAAGAAGAGGGAGTCAAACTATTCTCCAAAGCACCTGAGGGTAGAACAAGAAGCAATGGGTGGAAACTAATCAAGGAGAGAAGCAACTTAGAACTAAGGAGAAATTTCCTGACAGAACAATTAATAAGTGGAACAATTTGCCTACAGAAGTTGTGAATGCTCCAATATTGGAAATTTTTAAGAAGATGTTGGATAACTATTTGTCTGAAGTGGTGTAGGGTTTCCTGCCTGGGCAGGAGGTTGGACTTGAAGACCTCCAAGGTCCCTTCCAACTCTGTTACTCTATTCTATCATCCTGGAAAGGTGGGTGACCATTATTACAGTGGTACCTCAGCACTCATTGTTATTGGTTCCGGGAGGTGCGATGAGTACCAAATAAATTTTTTCTCATGAGGAATAATGCAGCTGACACTGACAAGGGCGCTGTTCTAGCTTGTGCGTTGAGCACCAAACAGACGATGAGTTTTGAGACAAAATGTTTGTGTCCAAATGCTTTTGAGTACCAAAGCTGATGGGTTTCCGAGCAGCTGAGTACCAAGGTACCACTGTATACAACATGAGGAGGATCTTGAAGCCAATGTTTTTCTCAGAGCCATACCTCTCTACTTCCGGGATGAAACGGTGGAAGAACCAGTCTTCAAAGATGAGAGAAGGGTGACCCAACTTTTCTTGTTAGCTTTCCACGCAATACGAAGTGAAGCTCTTTGAGATGTTCTGTTTTAGATTTAGGTCACCAGAAGCATTGACACATAGCAGCACAGCTAACCTCTTTGCAGCTTTGAAGCCTGGTGCCCTTTGCTTCTCCTTGATGTAGGTTCTGCCTGGCATTTCCTTCCAATAAAACCATATTCCAATAAAACCAAGTTGAATATTTGCGGTGGGTAAATAACCGCCTTCCTCGAGGATCCCTTTGCGAGTTTCCAGGAACTCCTTGACTGCATCCTTGTCCACACTTGCCGCCTCTCCACTGACTTTCAGGTTATGCAAGTTTGAATGAATCTGAAAAATTCAGGAGCCGTTCATGACTTGCAAGGAACATGTCTTCAGCAGTGCCTTTTGTTGCAAGTCATGGAATAAGCTCTTACCCTCCCCCGGATCAGCATTTAGGCTAAGCGCTACACACCATGGATCCACGTGCTGAGCAACATCTCCATCTCTTCCATCCTTTTTCCTCTCCTCTTGCTTATCATTGTGGATTGCATAGGCACTTCTGACACGTTCCATGATGTTCTTAGAAGAGGTGGCATGACGGCTCTGCAGTTTAAGAGGGTGAGTGTCAGCTGGAAAGCCCGGGTTTGAGACAGTGCCATGCAATGGGGTGAGCTCCCATTCTCGCCTTAGCTCCTGCCAATCTAGCAGTTCAAAAGCATGCAAATGCAAGTATATAAATAGGTACCTCTTCAGCTCCGAAGAAGCTTCTTGGATGAGAAGTGAAACGTCTTCGAAAGAAAAAAACCAGAAAGTCCAGTTGCCTCCTGAAAAAGGACCTTTGGGACAACCATGACCTGGATGACTGAGAATCTCTACAGGTACCGCTTTGGTGGGAAAGTTTACTGCCTTCCATACTTTCATGGTGGCCATGTGATGACAAAAGCATCTCTCAGACAATGCAGACTCCCTAGGCTGAGAATCGGAAGGGAGAACCTCCCCTTTGAGTCAGTCACACATGGACAGGGGAAACCTTGAAACCTTTTTAATGATGTTCTTAGTCATCATTCCAATTGTGGAACGATTCATGCTGCATGCTAACCATCTTCTCTCCCCACCTCCTGCCACTATTTTCTTCACTATCTCCATCTTCATCTGCCGCCAGCCTGGAGTTCAATCCTGATGGACCTCAAAAGTTGACTCAGCCTTCCATCCTTCCGAGGTCGGTAAAATGAGGATCCAGATTGTTGGGGGGGGGGCAAGATGCTGACACTGCCCAGAGAGCTACTGTAAAGCACTATGGGATGTTATACCAGTCTCAGTGCTATAACTACTGCTGTTGCTATCTGCATTCCCCATTGTCATTCTTGTGTTTAATTGAAGGCGTTCACAGTCACTATATACCACATAAGACTGAACAGTGAACAGTATCCGAGCAGCTCTACAAACAATATGCAAACAGAAATCACAAGAAGACAGGAAAGGGCTTCGTTTCTGCCTTCTCTTGACTTCTTAGACCTAAGTTGAAGTTGCAGAAGGGTTTGTTCATATCGGTGAAAACTTATAACTCGAAAGTTCTTAAGAGTAATATCTGTAGCCCTTAATTCTCAAACAAGACATATAGATCACCACTGGTTCGTTCAATTATGGATGATCGTTTTAGTTACTCTAGAAAGAAATTGGACCCTGAATTACCAAAGTCTAAAATCTAAAATGATCTCATTGCCTCACTTTCATCAGTTAACCCGTGCGTATCTCAGTATCATGCTTTGCACACAGTTTGGGAATTGTGGACGGAGTATGATGAGTCACAATTTATAGGCTGAGCTGTGAAATCGCTTCAGTCATTGCGGTTGCTAGATACTCAAGTGGCAGATGATTCCCTATTTGATTCAGAACTCTTTCTTTGACTGCGCTGGTTTTAAGGTAAATAACTTTATACATATATATATACACACATTTACACACACACACACACAAAATTTCATTTTATTTCAGGATTCTAAAGAAACCAAAAATGTACTTATTTTTACAAGGGCTGCTTGCTGGTATTATGATTATTCTTTGCAAAGGGAGACTGGAGAAGATCGAGTTATGAAAAAAAAATCTCTTTTAGAATGTTTTGTTAATTGCTTTGTGTTCCAAATATATTTGTAGTCAGTGCTAAAAATATTAACATTGTCATGTTCACGTTGTATGCAAATGATATAATCCTGATTTAATGTGCGTTCCTCTTTTAGCATGTTTCTGGGGATAAAATTACTGGGTTCAGTCAAGAGAATTCTAACTAGACTGCACAAATCATTGCAGTTAGACCAGTTTCTATACGGCAACCTCTCCGCTCGTCTTACATAAGTACATCTCCATGAATTTTTTGATCTTCCATTTTATGCTGATTTACTTGCCAAAAATGCTTTTGCAAAGGAATTTGTGTTTTAGCCTAGATGTACCATTCTTCTGGTTCATGGGGTGTATCTTACTTTTTACCAGAAATACAATATCTTGCTTTAACCAAGAGGCACATACAATATGGTGGGCAATAGGAGTGAAAGCAAACTGACTTGCATCTCAGGATATATTCAGTAGAATACATAATAGTCCTTGACTTATGTCTGTAATTGAGCCCAGAATTGTGGTTGTAGGTCATGCTGGTCATTAAGCAGCAAGTCATGTGACTATGATTTTATGACGCTTTTGGGGTGGTCATTGACCAAACGTACCAGTCGTAAAATGAATGCCACAGTCATTAAGTTAATTTATTGTTCTCAATGGGTGTTGTTTGCTTGAAACTGAAGTAGATGTCAATTAACTCTGAAAACCGTTGTAAATCTTGATCCTGTGACCACTGGATACTGTAAATGGCTGTAAATGTGGGTCAGTTTTGAGCACCCAAAATACAATCACTTGACGTGTGTGTGTGTGTGTGTGTGTGTGGCTGTCAGAACTTCAAATCTCGGTTGTATTGCCGTCTGTTATAATTTCGAATGTTCATTAAGCGAAACCTACCTGTATCTGTTGCATTTACTGTTTGAGCTGCTAATATAGACCGGAAACTACCGGCATTTAGCATCCAGGGAAAAATGGTTGTGGTTGTGGCAGATAGTTTGCTGGATGAGGTCAACCCAGCTTGCAACTGTGTAACTAAAGAAAACTTCATATACTAAGAGATATTTAAAAAGTGTTTGAAAGTAAAATGCCAAGGTTACAAAGCCAAAAATAAATTGCCTGGTACATGTGGACTGTAATGCATCACGTACATGAAATATTATGTACCGTTCTTCTTTCTGCACGTCAAAAAAAAAAAGAAAGAAAAAAATCTAAAAAAAAAAAAAGGACAGTGAAAATATAAATAGGCCAGACAGATGTCTGTCTCTTTGTAGAACAATTTTGGTCATGTTAGCTTTGAAGAAATGTTAAGTGGGAGAGGTGTGCAGAATTATTCCTGGTCACAGCAGATGGCAGCACCCAGCTGACTTTAGACCATCTTAGAACAAGTGATAAGCAGGGTGAGACTTAGGACTTGAATGTGTAAACCAGCTCAAAGCTCTGGATTTGTAGATGAAACAGGGAAGTTAAAGTAGCTCAGAATAAGGCAGTCCACTTCTATATTCTTGGATTTCCATGTGAAGAAAGTTACACAAATGGGTGGTTTTTAGAAGCAACTGTTTTGAGGCATTGAGCTTGACTTGAGAGAATGTTGACCTTTACCTCATTTAGAGAGATCAGGTAGGAAGAAAACCAGGAACTCTGAGAAAAAATAATACTCAAAATAGTTATGAGATCTGAATCTGGGGCTTTCCACCTTACACCTCAAATCTCTGGGTGTTTTCTCTTTTTTGATAGTCAAATTTTCTGAGCCCATGCAACACACGTCACTTTCACTTTTGTCACTATCACTGAATGAACTTTGGCATTGTCATGGAGGCAGTTTGGTGTTTCTGATGAGCCCTTGTGCTGTAAAAGTTGAAGACTTTGTATTACAGTGATTCAGGAAAGTTTGTCTAAATTTTATCTCTGCTGGGTCCCTTGTAGCCGATTGGCGAGGATGGGAAAAACTGTAGGAGGCCTGATGGATGCAGCGTTCTTTTTGAAACCGAAACTTAAAATGGCAGCTTTTGCTGGGATCCTTGTTAAACAAGTTGTTTCACCTCGCTCAGTGCCAGAACTGTTACAGGAATGGGGCAGAGATGTATGTAAATGGGCCAACCAAAATAGCACCAGAAAAGGTGAGAACACAACTTGAAATTCAAAGCAGAGCCCCCAGGGAGAGAAGAATAGGGAATTTGGCTGTGCTCAGTGGTGCCTTAAAGCCATGTATTAGCATTTCATCCCTATAATCCTCAAATTGCATTTAAAAAGAATTTGGGATGGGTCTACTGTATAGGCAACAGTCAGGATTTCAAACTGCAAGAGGAATGCTTTTAAAAATATTTTTTTAGATCTACCTTCTAAATCTGTAACTTCTGCAGTTTGCTTGTGCAGTTGATCAAATGAATGTTAAGTATTTAGTGTTCTAATTGGAGAAAGCAAAGTCACCAATGATTGAAAAAAAATATGGATTATCTTATAGCTAGAGTTGAGCATAGTCCAGGGGTGAAGTCTACTTACCTTCCTTACCAATTTGGAAGTGTGTGTGCCATCTTCATGTCCAATTTTAGACCCTTGCGCATGCGCAAAGCCTTCTGTACATCCGCAGAGGGCCAAAAACAGGTTACTTCCTGGTTAAAACCAGGAAGTAACGATGGGCGGATGGGCTGAATCACGCGCCACCGAACTGGAGCAAACCAGTAGTATTTCACCTCTGGCGTAGTCTGTACGTTCTATCCTTCATATTAAATTCCATTTATAAGCCAAATAATTTTTCCAAAGCGAACCTGTTTGATGATGTGCAAGGATGGTAGGTCTCTTCAAACACGCTTTCATCCTTTCTTCTCAGTGTTGTGGAGGCATGGAAGGAGTTGCCTTCCCTTAGGGGAGTTTTAGCAAACGGGCAGCATTTTATTTTTTATTGGTTTAACTTTTCCTTTTGCCATCTTGTTTGATACATTAATTAGGCAAGTAAAGAAAAAGAAAAAGGCCTCTTTTCATGCGGCTCTTTACCTTTGCATTGGTTTACATGACTAATAACTGAATTTTGGGGGGAGGGCTTTGCACAACTTTTTATTGAGTGCCAATTGTGCCCGGATCAATGGTCACTCATGCTCACGGGTAATTGGACTATTGCGATGCACTCTACCCGGAGCTGCCCGTAAAAGCATCTGGAAACTTCAGCTGGTGCAAAATGCATTTTTATAGGCTTGTGTCTTTCCAAGAAGGCAATGTGTGTGATCAGAGGGCTTCCAGAAAATAGTCCTAATAGAAAACTTGAGCTATATTGTTCAACTTAACAGTTGCCAATTCTAAGACTTGCACAATGCATTGAGGTAGATTTAAATGGGGTTGAGTAGTTTTTAGTAGTTTTTAGTTATTTATGATGTGAGAAATACCTTAGGATGGCGTGTGTGATAGCGAACCTTTTTGGCACCAACTGATCTGTCCCCGTCCTCACACACACACAAACACAGCCAGCCGAGGGTTAAGGAAACACTTTGGAACGCACCCAGGTTTTATCTCCCACTTGGCAGCGATAGACACACCGTCTGCCAAGTGACTTTATTTTCTCAGTAAAACAGAAAGATAAATACTCAAGAGTCCAAATGTCCGACACTATAAATCTTTCTCTCAGCAGTTCCGGACGAGGCTTTAGTGACTATCCAAGGTTTGCTTTTGTTCGTCACACGGATCCCTGACCACTACCCTCTATTATATAGTCTCTGGGGTGTGGTCCAGTGACTCAGTTCTAATCCCTAGCACGCCTCCTAAGCTGCTGCAATCGTTTATCACGCCTTCGGAGGCGTGCGTCCAGGAATGATGTTTCTTCGTCACTCTGATCCGAACCAGCTGTCTCCCTGCTAATCTCCTCTCCCTCGGCCGGCACCTGAGACAGTGCCAGAGGGGAGGGGCCTGGAGAGGGAGGCCTGACTGACTCCTCTTCCTCATGCTCGGAGCTTTCTTCCTCCGATGGGACAGGCTCAGAGGGCGGGGCCACAACACCAACTTCGCGCACATCGTCAGGGCCACGACCTGAAGAGGAGCTGCCCAGGGGGCATGCGCACGCCGGATAAAGTACTTCCGGTTTCCAGCACGCATATGCATTCCAGCAAGCAAGTCTTGTGGTTACTGCCGCACATGCACATGTGCCAATCAGCTGGCCGGCACGCATGCTCATGTCAGAAAACAGAAGACCAGCTCTTCCGATTTCCGGCACTGCTGCACGCACAAAGGCCGCTGATCACCAGAAACCCGGAAGAGGAACGGGCAATGCCATGCGTGCCAGTTGACATGGCTCCGCATGCCACTTTGGGCACGTGTGCCATAGGTTCGCCATCACGGGCTTAGGCCATTGTGTAACCTAGTCTATCATGTTTAACCCTAAAATGATTTATTTATTTTAGCTTTGCTGGTCATCTGAACTTGTACTTGTATTTTATAAACCTGCCTTTAAAATTAAGCATGTGGTGTGAACCTGGCCTGTAAATGAAGTGTTTTGGGAATAATAAAAATGCATTTACGGTAAGCTATTCACAAACATTTATACATAGTCTAACGTTTCCAGAGAAGGCGACATAGTCAAGGAAATACCTGTGTCATATAAAATAATTCAGATTTTACAATTGGCTCAAATAAGCATGGCTAATTTCCTCCTCTATTAATGTGAGAGCAAAATAGTCGTTCATTCTAAGAGAGAGGATATTTATTTGAAATAAATAGATGCGACATATAGCTAAGAACTGGAATTTGAACGTCCTTGAATAATTGCAGCAGAGGAAACACAGGTGATCTGGTTATTTGGAAGAACTATATCTCACCTTTTTTTAAAAAAATATTTTAATGGAAGGAATGGCTATTCCTATTGACAACCAGTGGGATGATAATTAAAACACAAGACATAGGTTACTCATTTCCTCGATTGCTTCCTGTTTTACAGTGCTTGGTTAGTAGCATGCAAGACAATTGGTTCCCTTTTATACTATTTTATTTTGTATGATGTCTTCTGGAGGATGCGCCTGAGCATCAGTGCATTTGCAATATCACTGACCTGTTAGACCAAAGAACCTTTCTGACTTTGTGGATTGGTAGTGGGATGTGGCTCGGGGGTTGGTGATCCCTGTGTTAGACCCACTCCCCAAAGAAATTAAAAATTACATTTAATTCAAATTTCATTTAAATTTAGTCGACAAATCTAATCAGGCCTCAATCATGTGACATTTCTGCTTAAGTAAGGATATTTCACAAAAAAGTGTTGTATTTCATGAGATTTCAGCTTTAAAACACCCACAGTATCTCTCATGGGGATTTCATAGTCTCGCATGATTTAAGCAATGGGGAGAGGTGTTTGCACATGATATGTTGCCTTTGATAATAAAGATATTACATTTGCTAGTGACTGGAAACCCCTCACTGCTTTTTTTGTTGAAAAAGAAATGAATTTGTGATTTATGGGTTTGCTGATCAGAAAGTGCGGCTTACGGAAAAAGGAAATTATGAAGTAACCTTAGAGAAATATAAAAGCATTTATAGCTGTGAAAAAGACTGGAAGTTCTTTCTTTCTTTCTTTCTTTCTTTTTCTTTTTTTTCTCTCTCTCTTATTTCTATTACTTTTTTACTTGCTATTTTTTATTTTCTTTGTTTCTTTTCTAGTATTTGTACTACTTTTACTTTGCTAAAAAATCTTCAATAAAAATTATGTAAAAAATATAAAGATTAGTTTAGCTTCTGAAGGTGTACACACACACACACACACACACACACACCCCTACACTATTCTCTAGTTTTTTGTTACTCACACACACACATTTTAGGATCAGATTGACCTAAAAGCAGGGGTGAAATCCAGCAGGTTCTGACAAGTTCTGGAGAACCAGTAGCAGAAATTTTGAGCAGTTCGGAGAACTGGCAAATACCACCTCTGGCTGGCCCCAGAGTGGAGTGGGAATGGGGATTTTGCAGTATCCTTCCCCTGCCACGCCCACCAAGCCACACCCACCAAGCCACACGACACCCACCAAGCCACACCCACAGAACCAGTAGTAAAAAAATTTGGGTTTCACCACTGCCTAAAAGGGTCAAGATTACAGAGACTGGATAATGGAAGACTTCTAAATAGATTTAACTGGCAGCAGCATCTTCTCAGTTGCTATTACCAGTAACATGACAATTCGCCATGGCCAACTCGTCACGGCCAACTCGCCATGGGCCAACTTGCTGTGGGTACTAAGTAAGGCAAATCCTACTTAACGTTTTGTTATCAGCTCAGATCAAATGTGTTTTGAAAAAGGAAGTCCAGGCCCAGAGTGAAGAGGGCAACTATCTCTGGAGGAAGTGTTGGCCTGCCTTTTGGCCCCTATCCCTCTCACCTTCACAGTGATTAAATCTTAAGGAAATAGCACTTTTTAAGAAGGTCCATGTGTAACATTGCTGGGAAATGGTGGCCATGGTTCCAAAGGTGCTTTTTCAACTGGACTTTCTTCGTTTTTTCTTGAAGACGTTTCGCTTCTCATCCAGGAAACTTTTTCAGTTCCAGAACTTCTGGAGGCAAGCCGTTCCATTGGTTAATTGTTCTTACTATTAGGAAGTTTCTCCTTAATTCTAGATTGGTTCTCTACTCAATTAGTTTCCATCCATTGCTTCTTGTTCTATTTTCAGGTGCTTTGGAGAATAGTTTCATCCCCTCTTCCTTGTGGCAGCCCCTCAAATATTAGAAGACTGCTATAATGTCACCCCAGTCCTTCTTTTCATTACAGTAAACATACCCAATTTGTGCAACTGTTCATACATTTTAGCCTCCAGCCCCCTAATCTTCCTTGTTGCTCTTCTCTGCATCCTTTCTAGAATCTCAACATCTTGTCTATGGAGATTTTCAACCGTCCAGGTCATGGCTCTCTCAACGGTGCTTTTCCAAAAGACAACTGGACTTTCTTGGTTCTTTCCTTGAAAACTGAACTGAAGAAGCTTCTTGGAAGAGAAGCGAAATGACTTCAAGGAAAAACAAAGAACGTCCAGTTGTCTTTCGAAAAAGCACCTTTGGGACAACCATGACCTGGATGACTGAGAATCTCTGTAGATATGATGGCCACATTGTCCCTTCAGGCCCTTGTTGGCCATATGAAAAAAAGGGGCCATAAGACTGAGAGCACGAGAGGAAGCATTTTGGAAACACAAGACCCTATATATCGGGATGGGTTCTACTTAACTTTACTACTGGTTTGCAGCGGGGCCGTGCACGCACGCTTGCTTCTCTTTCACGCATGCATTTGCTTCGCTTGCGCCCGCGCTCTTCTGCACAGAAGTGTTTTGATGACGTCAGGGTCGGTGGGCGGAGCCTCCCGCCGGTTTTACTACCGGTTCTATAGAACCGGTGCGAACTGGGGGCAACCCACCACTGCTGTATACGTCTTATCATCCGTTTTCCAGAGCAAGTGAAATTTTCCACACACACACACACCCCAGTGTGAAATTCTCCCATATTCCAAAAAATCTTTGTGAAAGAGGCAGAAAAAGCAGTGACAGGGTGAAAGATTTTATGAAAGCCAGGGCAGGCTTCAATATAGCGTGTAACATTTTGCAAAGAAAGAGGAAATGGTTTGCTGCCAAAAGGAACTTGTGGTCTAGAAATAGATATCATGAACAAGCAGAGGAAGGCTGGAGAAATGGGGTCAGAGGGAAGAATATGCAATGACTTCAGCACCTATTTGATCTTTGGTTACATGGCAGTAAACTGCTGGGAACAAGGATTAACGAGGTGGGAAGGGGGTGGTCCAAGAACATAAAAGAGGAAATATTCATAGATGTTCTGAGAGCCTGTTCCATGCATAAGTGATACCTTTTTAAAAAATTGCTAATTATGTTCATCAAAACTTCCTTAAAAACGCGTTAGAAGCTGAATCCTCAAACTTTAAGACTTGTGGATTTCAACTCTCAATTCTGGGAGTTGAAGTCTACAGGTCCCAAGTTGTTAAGGTAGGACACCCCTGCTCTAAATGCCGATCTTCCCATCTCATTCTGTACTTTTTCATGTGCTACTTTTTTTATTCACACAGCATTGTTACATACAGCATTGTTCAGAATAGAACAGTTCAGAATGTTACCCTGTTACTAATAAATATTTATAATAAATATTTATAATAAATAAATATAATAAATATTTGTAGCTCAGGGTTGAAATCAGGGGTCCTTGGTGCTCTCTGAGCTTGGTGGTTTTCTTGCAGACATTTCATTATCTAAATTAGGTAACGAGTTTAGGTAATGAAACATCTGTGAGAAAAACACCAAGCTCAGAGAGCACCAAGGACCCCTCATATTTTCCTATTTATGGAAACTATATTGTTCTGAATGAGCAATGTAGGATGAAAGAAAACAGGACTATAAAGATACTTGAGTCCTATAAACTGCAAATGCTGAGAGCAAACACACACATCTTGCTTAGAGTATTTTTTTAAAGTTTCAACCCTTTTGGAGTGTCTCATTGTTGATGCAGTTCCTTTAAACACTGTGTAGAAACTACAGAATGAAGGCGCTGGATGTAAAAATTAATCCGAGAGAAGCTATTCTGAGAAGTGTTCCAATATTTTTTCAAGCTCAGCTTCTTTCTGAAATCCATCTTTCATTTTTTAGGGACATATCACCGTTTGCAAAGCCAGACTCCTTACTACGCTTTCCTTCCTGGACCAAAAATGGGCAGATGTCAAATTATTTCTTGTCATTTAATTTCCTGTTCCCCTCCCTTCCTCCTCATCCTTCTGGGAAGGATATGTGTGTGTGTGTGTGTGTGTATGTATACACACATACATACATACATACATACATACATACATACAAGAACGGAAGTTTTCTGCTGAAAACCTCAGTTCCTTAGAATTCGCTCTGAAGTTCTCTTGTCATTAAGATTATATCAAGTATGCATGAATAATAATGTATAAAAAGGTTGGAGTGGTGGTGGTAAATTCCTGTAATCACTGGTTTCTCTTCCCTCCCACCTCACATTTCAGAAATCTTTCTTTCTTCTTTTTCCCCTTCTGTACAATATGGCAAGAGCATAAAGTTCGATCAAGACTACGAGGTTTCAGGTCTCCTCCCACCTTGATTCTGACCTGAACTTTGCTTTTCCTTCTAAATCGAGCATGCAAATTAAATCTTGAGTGGGTTGTGGCAGCCGCCCCAGGACTCGTCCTATCATGTGGACGATGGTTTTTTTTTTTTGCTTTTGCTTGCTCTTTTCTTAACAGCTGCAGGGGAGAACTTTCAAGGTTAGGGAAGCGCCTTCAGCTGGATGGGTAGGAGGGGGTCCAATCAGAATTGGTGGGCCTGACCTCACCGATTACTTCACAGGTAAGTGAAATAATGCACATGAGCTAATAAAGTGGGGAGGGAGGGTGCATAAGAGCATTAACCCAGAATTTAAAATTGCCCTTCTGCACTGTGGTGTTTAAACCTGGAAACCTGTTTATCATTTTTAAAAAAAGAATTAAATACAATTGCATAGTGTATTTGCTTTCTCTCCTGCTCTCCTGCCCTGTTTTAGAATCTTATCATGGGAAATGCCATTTGCATTCCTGCATATGCATTCTTTATTTCAGCTCTAAAAATAAACTAAAACCTAGTCCAGAGGATGATTTATTTTCAATTATCTTTCTCCCCCTGCGATGATTTTGACTCTTTTTTGTTTTCTCTTCCCCTTTTCCTTTACTTTTGTGATTAAAAGTTGTAACTCTGAGCCAACTTCTCCTTTATAATTAGAGAGAGTAAAGATGGTTCCCAGTGCAGGTTGGTAGATTTTATTTTCACACAGACGTTTTTGTGCTTTGATTAGGTGCCTTTGAAGTAAGTAGTACATAACCTTTATAGTAACATTCCTTTGCCGGAAAGTAATTCTTAGAATTCAGATGTATAGAGGTTGTCTTAGCCAGTATGGCTAATGGTCAAGGATTCCTAAAATTATAATACTAAATAAATGGAGATCACCCCGTTGCTTACTTTACTTTGTCTTCTTTTGTAGTTTTCTTTGCTGAATGTATAAGGAGATGTGTGGGAACCGTACTGATATAAAACTTTCCGAACTTGAAACTCATTATGCATTATTACATAGTCATGCAATTAAAATGCGCTTAAATTGATTTGTAGCATATCATTAGTTAGATTAAATCTGGCAAGATCCTGCTTTTGGAAGAAAATACAGTTGAGTGTTTTGTCTCCTTTGCAGTGAAGGCATAGGGAGAGTAGTAGTATGTCTTGCTAGGGTATTGCTTGAGGAGAAAGTATTAGAAATATCTTCCGGAAGTATTGCTGGTAGAAAGTGGTTGCTGTGAGTGCAGTCAGAAAAGTTTGTTTTCATCTCACTTCAACTATAAATGTATTGTATTCAGTTGCCTTTGTCGGGCTTCCCTTAGCTTCAGTCTGTTCCTTCTTACCTGCCTAAATGGATTGTTGAGGATTGAGCTTTTGAAAAGGATCTGGTTAGCAATCATGTCATAATAGGCTAAATTCACACAACACACTACAGGAATAATAGAATAACAGAGCTGGAAGGGACTTTGGGTGGTCTTTTAGTCCAACCCCCTGCTCAAGCAGGAAACCACCTACCATTTCAGACAAATGGTTGTCTAATCTCTTCTAAAAAACCTCCAGTGTTGGAGAACCCACAACTTCTGGAGGCTTCTACTTATGCCCACAATTGAGCCCCAGATTTCCATCCCTAAGAAAAGCAGTTGTTAAGTGACGTTTGCCCCTTTTGATGACCTTTTTTTTGCCACAGTTGTTAAGTGAATCACATAGTCATTAAACGAATCCAGCTTCCCCCATGGATTTTGCTTGTCAGAAGCCGGCTGGGAAAGTTGCAAACGGTGATCACATGGGCCCAAGACAGTCATAAATACATGCCAAGTGTCCGAATTTTGATCATGTGACCATGAAGCTGCTACAACGGTTGTAAGTGTGAAAATTGGTCATAAGTCACTTTTTTCAATGCTGCTGTAACTTCAAATAGTCCTTGAATGAAGTGTTGTAAGTTGAGGACTACCTATATAGAAATTTTTCTCAAGCTGCTCAGTGTAAGAAAGTACTGTCTATCGTCCCTTCTCAAGTATAAATATATCCAGTACTTTCCATTTCTTTTTATAGTGCTTTCTACTTCCTCCTTTGTTCCACTTTCTCTAAACTACTTCTTTAGAGAAGTAGTTCTCCAGAACTAGGTAGGATACTGAGGGTGGAGTTTGGACAGGTAAAGAATAAAGCCAAACTATTATTGTACCTTCCATCATTGACTTTGCAAATAACTGCTGTTCCAATTTCTTTCCCGCGAGTACTATTATTGGAATCCTGTGAAGTGTGCTTAAAGGAACCAGATATATTTAGTATAAAGAAGAGAGGTTTAAAGGGAGAAGTGATAGCACTTTGCCAGTAGATGAAGAGATACCATAAGGAAGAGGGTATGGATTTATTTTCCCTAATTCCTGAGGATAGTAGAAGAGACCAGCAGGAAGAAACCTTACAAAGCGAGAACCAATCTTGAAATAAGGAGAAATTTCTCCTTATTTGAGAGCTGTTGGAGAGTGGAGCAGCTTGCCTTTTAGAATCATGGTGTTCTACCATTGGAGGTTTTCAAGAAAAGATCAGATGGGCATTCCTCTAGAATGGTATGAAGAATTCCTGTCTTGGGTAGGGGGTTGGAGTCCCTGGAGTTCGGAGTGTCCAAACTGTCAACTTTTAAGACTTGTGGACTTCAAATCCCAGAATTCCTCAGCCACCCGTGGGAAACTCTGGGAGTTGAAATCCACAAGTCTTTAAAAGTTGCCAAGTTTGGACATCCCGGGACTATAAGACTTCAAACGCTAAGATTCTGTGCATCTGCTCTACCCTTTTGAGGTGAGGTATCCCATCTGATGTTCCTGCTTTCCACGTTGTGTTTCCTTCATCCCAGAGCTGGTTGGCATTTCATGTGTGCTAGTGGATTTCTCCAGATCTATGGTTTTAAACCCTTGCACGCATAAACTGGAAGATCAGTAGAAAAAGAACGATATCATTAGGAGTATAATCGTCTGCTTTGCCTCATTGGCAGCCCAGATTAAAGCTACTGAAACAGAAATGTGGCAGGTTTGGGCTAGTAAAGAGAAAAACACTTGATATTTATGATGTCTAAACACCTATATAATGACAGGTTGTCACATTGCTGAAACTGATGTGTTATCAAATCTGGTCTGTTAAACTATAGTCACAGGTAATGGCCAAGGTTTATGGTAGTTAAACATTGGCCATTTACTCTGCCCAACTCCAGGGGAATAAAAACACAGGCAATATTCCAATTTCTGGCCCCCTGTTTTAGCTGGAGTCGAGCATATATCATTTAGCCAGAGAATGTAAAACTCTCATCACTGTGTCAACTTGATTTGTGGCACAGTGTTATTTTGATATAATCCTTTATTGTAGTCAGTGGGGCAGGGAAGAGATTCTGCTGGCATGAGGGTGTACCCTTATTATACAATTCCAGAAGCGGACCAAAGCGCAGAGCTGTAGGTAGGTCTTGGCATACTGGAGCAAAGCTGGTAGCAGGAAAACAAATGCACATTTTTCTACATACAAGGGGGGTGAGGTAGTCCAGAACAATCATTCAGAGCAGGTAAATAAGGTCAGAGTGTTCCTGTTTGGCTTGGGAAAGGAGAGCAATGCTCTGATTAAGGATTTTTTTTTTTTAAAGAGAAAGCAGCAAAAAGATAAATACAAGCGAACCTTACGGCTTTAACAAGGTTGGAAAAAAGTCCTTTCCTGGAGTTCGGAAGTCATTAACAACTATAACATAAACTCACTCAGGCTTTTTTTAAACCAAAGGAACTAAAAAGCTAAAGGCAGGGTTGATTTCTAGTGATTACATGAGCCCGAGAAGTTGTTCTTTGGCAGTATTATGGGAGTATCTGGATTTTACTTACATTCACAATATATTTTTTGAAGTCCTGATTCTCCTGGTGATTTCCTGCTAATCAGGTCCAAATCTGCTTAACTTTTTCCAAGGTCCGCCCCGTGCGGCAACTTACTGATTTCTGAAAGAGTTCTTGGCAAAACGACAGATAGTCCAGATATAGGTTTAAATAACTTAATATCCTGTTTTCCTGAAAATAAGACCCAACCGGAAAATAAGCCCTAGCATGATTTTCCAGGATGCTTGTAATATAAGCCCTACCCCAAAAATAAGCCCCAGTTAAGATCATCAACCAGATGGAGGTGTTTAGTACTGTATTTTCCCCAAAATAAGACCTAATCGGAAAATAAGCCATCATGTGTCTTTTGGAGCAAAAATCAATATAAGACCCGGTATTATTTTGGGGGAAACATGGTGGATGCCCCAGTGGTGAAATCCAATTTTTTTTTACTACCGGTTATGTGAGCGTGGCTTGGTGGACATGACAGGGGAAGGATACTGCAAAATCTCCATTCCCACCCCACTCTCGGGCTAGCCAAAGGTGGTATTTGCTGGTTCTCCGAACTGCTCAAAATTATTCACAAGTCTGTGATGAAAATATTCCCAAAAGTTGCAGCACATATTGATAGGACCTTTTGTCTGGTTGATAATGACCCTGTGAACCCCATGACAGACCCTCTAAGTGTTTAGACCCAACAGTTCCATTCTGCCCGATACTGCACAATTTTAAGTATTTACATAAGTCAGTAGCAATTGGCAAAGAGATGATATGAGGTTGGGTCTGATGTTTGTAAAATAGCGAGAGAAGGTACCCTATTTCCCTGAAAATAAGACCTCCCCGGATAATAAGCCCAATCGGGCTTTTGAGAGCATGCACTAAAATAAGCCCTCCCCCCGAAAATAAGCCCTCCTCGAAAATATTTAAATGCATGTGCAGCCGGTCCCAGCCATTTCCTTTGGTTAGCGTTAGGGAGATAGAGCTGGAAATCGGGTGAGACGGCAAGAGGAGCCCCGTCTTGCTCCACGCACCCCAAAATAATTAGACCTCCCCGAAAATAAGGCCAAGCGCTTATTTCAGGGTTCAAAAAAATATAAGACAGGGTCTTATTTTCAGGGAAACATGGTATGTGTATTTAAATCAATCTCTTGAAATGGTTATGCATAACTGATTTATTCTATGATACAAGCCAGAACGTCTGAACTCTGTTTTGGCAATAGCTATCAATAATTTGGAGTACAGAAAACAGGCTCCTGTGTAATGGACCGCTGATAATTTTATTAATTTAATACAATATTCCACCTTTCCTCTGGGAACTCCCTGCAGCTCACATAGGGCTCATCTCTGGCTGAACGGAGAAAGATTGAGTGGCCTGAAGTCACCATGGCCAAATCTGAATTTGGATCTGGGTCTACAAGTTGCCCTTGTTCTTGTCATCTGTCTCAGCCTTCCACAAGGTGTTTGCCAATATGCGAATTGCAACACTCAAAAGTTTCCCAGCCAAATGTAAAGATAAACAAGAGTCCCACTGGCAGTAGAACTCAGCTGCACAACTAAGCTACTGCACACTCTCCACATTAACATTATCTGTGATTTATTATATATGTGAAGAGGACTGTTGGCTTTTAGTCTTCAATTCTATTGAGTATGATTACTTGTAATAAAGTGCCTGATATAATTCCAATTTAAACAAGAGGACGCCTAAAATACAAATGGACCGGAAAAATTGTGGGCAATTGTCCTTTATAACAGCTTGGGAGTGCTGTTGGGACTCGCATGTAAAATCTTTAGCTGAAAAGGCATAACAGAAATATGGATAAATTAAACTGTTTTTTGGTACCAGCTTTCCTTGCCTACAACGGTGAATAATAACCCAACTTTGTGGCCTTGCTCAATTACTATGTTTGAATGTCAGGAGAAGCTATAATTCATGTACCAGCATTTCCTTCAGCCTCATGAGTTAGAGCAAGCTACACGCTTAATTCCTTTTTGTTTTCATTCTGCATAAGAGTGTAGGATTTTCAGGGAACATTGCGAGGGTGAGTGGCTGGGGAATTCTGGGAGTTAAAGTCCACATGTCTTAAAGTTGCCAAGGTTGGAAAACCCTTCTTTAAACGTGTGACTATGGAGGTTACGCCCTTCCTCATCTTTTAGAAAATGATCGAGCCAAGAATAATCTTCACTTTGTTAAAAGAGGGGAAAGAAAAGAAATTATTTTGGAGTCACATTGTGTGATGGAATGTTTGGATGACCTTGGGGGACTGAGGAAAGGGATGCGGCCTAGGAAACAATTAGACAAAAGAAGGGGGAGCCCCAAGGCTTAACGGTAAGAGGGAAAAAAAACTTAGGAAGGATCTGCCCTAATTTATCAGACGGTTCAAAGGGAGGTCAATTCAAAGTGATGGTGGGGAGCTTGTGCCTTCTGACTTGCAAGATAATGTAGCCTTACAATAAAGTAGAATTAGCTTATCTAGTTGTGTTTCCGGTCTGGTTTACCCTGGAGGTGAACCAGTGATCTTACTGAGCTACTACATATCTCCAGAGAATCTCACACCCCCACCCACCCACCCACCCACCCAAAAAAAAAAAACAAAAAAACAAAAAAAAAAGAGAGAAGATTCAAATCAAAAGGTGCTGAGCAAAACAGATTGTGCACAATCTGCAGACCTGGTCTATATTTATTTTATTTTATTTTATTTTATTTTATTTTATTTTATTTTATTTTATTTTATTTTATTTTATTTTATTTTATTTTATTTTATTTTATTTTTTATTTTATTTTATTTTATTTTATTTTATTTTATTTTATTTTATTTTATTATTTTATTTTATTATTTTATTTTATTTTATTTTATTTTATTTTATTTTATTTTATTATTTTATTTTATTTTATTTTATTTTATTTTATTTTATTTTATTTTATTTTATTTTATTTTATTATTTTATTTTATTTTATTTTATTTTATTTTATTATTTTATTTTATTTTATTTTATTTTATTTTATTTTATTTTATTTTATTTTATTTTATTTTATTTTATTTTATTTTATTTTATTTTATTTTATTTTATTTTATTTTATTTTATTTTATTAAATTTCTATACCGCCCTTCTCCCGAAGGACTCAGGGCGGTGAACAGCCACGAGATAAAACACATAAATACAAAAAATTTAAAATGAATTAAAAACAAATTAAATAATTTGGCTGAATTTAAATTACCCCATAATTTAAAACAAATTAAAATTTATATTTAAAAAATTTACATTTAAAAAGGGGAGAAGATTTAGGCCAGGCCAGGTTGATGGAATAGGAAAGTCTTAAGTGCGTGATGGAAGGTGCGCAGATCCGGGATCCTCCGTATCTCCAGGGGGAGCTCGTTCCAGATCGTAGGTGCCCCCACAGAGAAGGCTCTCCCCCTAGAGGCCGCCAGTCGACATTGTTTGGCCGACGGCACCCGGAGGAGCCCCTCTCTATGGGAGAGTACTGGCCGGTGGGAGGCTATTGGTGGTAGCAGGCGGTCCCGTAGATAACCAGGTCCTAAGCCATTGGAGGGAGCATGACCCACTCCAGAGCCAACTGGAGAGGCCATGCAACAATGACATGTTGGTAGTTTATGATTATTACGGGGGTCATGAAATCCAAGGCCACTTCAGATCCTACCCTCCAGAGGTGGCAACTGAAAGCAGTCAGCAACATAGTTTACTTATTCAAGCTTTATGGCACCCAAGCCATTGTCAAAGCACTATGCCCCATCCCTAGGTCACTTACGTTTAACTTTATCAACAAAAGGGCAGGTCAGGGGATAGGACAGCTAATGTAGCTTGCCCTTTCCCCCCCACAAATACACACAGAGCTCACATCTGGCCTTCAGTGGAACAAAACGGATGCAAGAGCTGAAACCCAGGCGATCCTATCTCAGTCAGGGTATCCCCCTTTCTTTAACCAAAGTTTCAGTAATATCCAGTTAAAATAGGACGAAGTTAGTGTGGCATGACCCGTTAGTGATAAATCCATGCTGAGTTTTGGTAATTACCATATTGTTTCAAGGTGTTCACAGAACTGGCTTCTCTTTTTATACTTCAGCAAGCATTGATCACAATACTCAGTTGGAAGGTTATTTAAACGTTTGGAATGTATAGTATATAAAGGGTTTATCTTTAATTTCCCATGTTGTTTTAACTGTAGCTTGTGTAATATAATATGAACATTTCCATGGGACTGGATTTTGATTAGCATATGACAAGTACCGGTATATTCTTGAGGTTTCTTTTTATCTTTTCCACCTTTCTTATGTATTAAAAATTCACTTTAAAAAACCCACTAGTAAACAATTATAAAAGGGAAACAAATTTTTCCAGAGTTCATTTTTCTCCCCCAAGGATGCACATTTAATTGTATTTTAATCTGCCCTTTCTTTTTAGTTTGAAGAGTATGGATCAAATATATCAAACGAAATGCAACTGTGGTGAGGTAATCAAAGAAATGGTACTGACCATAGCAAACCAAAATGGTAATGAAAATTAATTAAGGGAAGTAATTCTCTCATACTTGGATGCAGAAGTAGGAATTGTAGAACCTTTGCTTGTGACTCCAAGAGAGCCATAGGGTGGAATCAAAAGAACTTAAAACAGGTGCATTTTCAAAATTAAGCCAGGGTTGAGAAATCCAAGCATTCAGGATAATGAATAGAGACTTTTGTTCCCATTGGAAAGCATGTTTTTTTATGGTCAGCACATTTTTCAGGCTAAGGGAATGTTTATTGGCTATTAGGATCAGCTGACTCAAAGTTTATGCCTGAACATTGTATTTGTAGAGGAACTGCAATTACCCATTTTCAGGGTATGTATGAAATATTGAGCTGTAAACCAACTAAATGGGCTTGGTTTGCATAAAATGTTCACACACACACACACACACACACACACACACCCAAACTCGAAACAAAAGCCCTAAAAAGATTACCATGAACCAAAATCTATTGGAATAGAGCCACTATGCCTATAATCCAGTCTCCTAAAAAGAAGGGGATGATAATCTTATTATAAGGTGTACCTACTTATATCTTTATTATGATAGTAAAGCTGGAGAAGAGTGTAATGCTGGGTAAGATTGAGGGCAAAAGAAGAATGAGGTGGCTGGATGGAGTCACTGAAGCAGTCGGCATGAGCTTAAATGGACTCCAGAGGATGGTAGAGGACAGGAAGGCCTGGACAAAAGTTGTCCATGGGGTCGCGATGGGTCAGACACGACTTCGCAACTAACAACAACAACAAGGCTTGGTTTGGGTTGGTTAACCATCATTACTTGATAAGCCAGTTAGAATTGTACATCATTCTAGGGCATAAACAGTCATGAGTCACTTTCATGTGAGATGGGTGACTGTATAAATAAATAAATAAATCATGGTTTATAACCAACATAGCAGCTGGGTTCCAACAACATGTTTAAGCTATAACAATTTACATTTTGCTTTGTGAAATATGGGAACCCAGTGTGTAGCCATCTGGTATTTTCAGCTTGAGAGGCAAAAATGAGTATAAAATAATAGGGCTGTGCACTGAGTTCATTTGCTAGTTAGAGCAAATTGTGCTGATGTAAGTGTAACATTGGGAAGATGCCTATAAAGCTGACGCTTACTGCTAGACTATTATATACCAACTTAACCCAGTAATTTTCTGGCTTTATCCTGAAATATTGTATAACTTTAGTTAAAGCACAACTTGATAAATGACAGGAACGAGTATGGAAAATGCCTGGAAGATAATTACTAGTGTACCCTTGCTTTTTCATTTGTTTACATGGATATATAAATACATGCATTTATTTAGTGGTTCACCATTTCTGAGGTGGAATTAAGTTTCATTGCATGAACAACTGTACCAGCATGCTACGAGCTTTACATGTGTGTTGTAAGAAAGCAAATGAAGGACATACGTGTGCTATTTCACCTTGCAGATTTTCTGTCAGTCTCAATCATGGGGGGCAGGAGGTGGTGGAATCCAGGGTCCTTGTACCACTTTAATCTGAAATATTCAGTCCTTCCCAACACAACAGAAGGATTTGCCTTTTGTGGAACGTGCCTGATTTGTCCATGAGTTATTTCGTTGGACTCTCATCCCACCTCCCCCCAAAAAGCAGCAACACACTCAGATCAATGATTCCTCATGAAACACCCCTAAGGCATTTCCCCTGATGATAAATAGTTTTTGTTCTACAACATACTCTGAAAATTAAGTGGAAGGGAAAGGGAAGAAAATCACATGATTTTGAGCAATCAGAGCACTCCTGATTTTTTTTTTTAAAAAAATAGCAATCTCTTTCATCACGTCCTATGTGTTATAGTGAGAAGAAAAATAACAAATTTAATAAGCCACAGTGATTGGATTCACGTATGCATGATGATGATGATGATGGTGATGATGACATTATCCATTCAGTCTTGTCAGACACTTGGCGATTCTCTGGGCCAGGTATCTCCACATCTTCTGATCTTGCACTTCTTCTTTTGAGTTTTTCTATGTTCTGGATGGTGTCAGCTTTGATCGTGTCCAGCCACCGTGTTCTTTGACGGCCTGGTTTCCTTTTTTATATATGCATACGTATATACTTATATAGGCCTAACACATTTTTCCCTTTTGGATTAGGGAAAATCATGCACGGCACAGAAAAGAAAAAAGAAATAGAATATAAATTTAACACAAAAATAGTTTGTCGCGAAAGCGACTGCCTGCGAAGGCTCCTGGATTGGGGCTGAAAGACGAAAGCGGAAGCAGTATGCTCTGTCCCATCATTGGGTAGACCAGGTTGCCCTGATAGACCAGTCCCACTGGAGAAAAAAAAACATTTAAGAGTTACAATAATTTCAACGTAAACATGGTCCTCAAAAATAAAAGTAATGAAAAGAAACAATTGATATAGAGTTGAATTGTCCCGCAGTAAGTTGTCCTATGGCAAGTTGGTCACGGAGAGTTGGCCAAAGGACTGGCAGTTTTTAAGGCTTTCATTACTCATCTTCACCCCTCCCTTTCCCTTGACCCATTCACTCTTCCATCATATAATGTATTTGTTTTATGATTCAGTCTTCATACATTCTCTCTGTATGACCAAACCATCCTTAGATATTTTTACTGGCCATTCACTTTTTAATCACCCCATAGTAATTTAGTTAGTGTTCATTCATTCTTGGCCCCGTCGTATCTTGTTTTTACCACACAGATTTTGGGGCATCCCATTTTTACCCTACACCCAACTCCTTTCCATAGAACAAAGTGGCCAGGAACATAATCTTATATATTGTCATTTTGGATTCTTTCAAAAATTTTCATCCCTCTCAAAAAAAAAAACCCCGTGTATTAACTTTCCACCAACATTTGCACATATTAAAATTTATCCAAGTCAATAAACGCGCTACCACAATGCATATATTTGTCAACTTGCTTGAGCTCTCGCAACATTTGCGTATAACTTGCAGTTCTTTCTTTTTCCTGTCAGACATAACTGCCTTGGTCTTTTTGCTTTGATAGATTAATTTGGTCTTCAATACATTAATTTGCATCTTACAGTTTGTGTAATATTCCCTGGAAACCGTTTGGGTTCCAGCCAACAACGGAGCACCATCTGTGTACGAGAATATGCTTTCAGTACTTCTTCGGAAGCAGATGCACAAATCTCGTCTTCTGAGCAGCAATTTGGGTTGGACCAGGCGATACCAGTCGAGCGGATGACCTTTTTTGAAAAAAAAAAAGTACTTAATGTACTTTACATTGATAAGTTTTCAAATTATTAAAAATAACGAGGCTATTTTATTCAACTGAAAATAAAATGGTATATATACAATATGAGTATACATTTCAAAGCAGTGTTAAAATGTAACTTTAACTAGGAATACCTGAATACTCCCCCCCCCCCCCCATTTTTCAGCCTAACAGTGATCCAACCCCCCTCCAACTTCTTTGGCCTTCTGGTGCCCAGAAGAAGATGCCCAAGCTTCAGCTTAGCTCCCTAAGTCTCTCCATTCCTTTGTTTTCCCTTTCAATCCTTTCCCCCCTACCCCCACTGCAGTACCATCTCTCCTCCTTTTTAAGAAAAGTTTGGACAATAATTTGTTCTGAAATGGTATAGAGTCCAGACAAATTGTTGTTGAAATGGAAAGGGGAAAGGGAGGGAAGGGGAAGAGAAGAGGGAGAAGTGGGAAAGAGAGAGAAAAAGGGAGAGACAGAACAGGATAACAGAGCTGGAAGGGACATTGGAGTCCAACCCCCTGCTCAATCAGGAGTCTCCTGATTGAGGATTATAGAGTCTCCTGCTAGAGCAGAGGTTGGACTAGAAGACCTCCAATGTCCCTTCCAGCTCTGTTATTCTCTCTGATACCTTTAGTGCAGTGGTGAAATCCAATTTTTTTTTACTAGCGGTTCTGTGGGCATGGCTTGGTGGGCATGGCAGGGGAAGGATACTGCAAAATCTCCATTCCCACCCCACTCTGGGGCCAGCCAGAGATGGTATTTGCCAATTCTCTGAACTACTCAAAATTTCCGCTACCAGTTCTCCAGAACCTGTTAGAACCTGCTGGATTTCACCCCTGCTTTAGTGTCCCTTCTGACTCTGTTATTCTGTTTTGCCTCTCCTTTTTGCTTTTTTTCCCACTTCTCCCTCTTCTCTCCCCCTTTCCCTTCCTTTTTGGGGCACTTAATCAAGCCAATCCACATGCTATTACAACTTTTAAAAGAGAATACAAGAATGAGAATTACTTGTACATGTTTGTAAGACTCCAGTAAGGACTGAAATCATATTTGCTTTTCCTTTTTACGTTAATCACTGAATGTCTCAAGTCCCTGGTTTAGGAGTGTTGAAAAGACATCCAGAAACTAGGATTTTCATCCTCAAAAGATGTGAGGATTTTTTTTTTCCTTTTCATTTTTCTTCCATTTGGTCAGACAGCTGCAAGTGGCTATTTATTCAATTTTCATTCGATTCCTATAGCTGCCTATCAGTAATGGTATTCACTTACCTTCGCTACCGGTCCACCTCTGCGCATGCACAGAGCCTTCTGTGCAAGCACAGAGCGTCCGTGATGACGTCCGGGTGGGTGGACGGAGCCTCCCACCACTGCCGGTTTGCTTGAACTGGGTAGAACCAATAGAATCCCACCACTGCTGCCTATTTCACAATGACTCTAAATACTGGGATCTCCAACCTTGGCAACTTTAGGACCTGTAGATTTCAACTCCCAGAATTCTGGGAGTTGAAGTTCACAAGTCTTAAAGTTGCCAAGGTTAGAGACCCCTGGTATAGAAGGTTAAAAAAATTATATGATATGAAGAGAAAACAGAATTCCTGTCAGTGAAACAATATTTTCACCTTTTCCAGTGGTGGGTTCCTCCCAGTTCCGCCGAGCCGTAGCGGTGACAATATGATGTCACTGAACTAGTTCTGCCCCTCCACTCCCCCGCGTTATTCGTACCTTTTATTTGGCCCCACCCCCAATCTATTGCTGCCTCCTGAGTCCCAGCTGCTTGGCTAGAAGGAAAAAAACTGTTTAAACTCTTGCCGGGGCTTCAAAGGGCCGCCCTACAGCTGATCAGTGTTAAAAGGCAGTGTGGTGGTAGACGGTGCCTCCAAAAACAAACGAGTAGACCGGTGCCTCCAAAAACAAATGAATAGACCGGTACCTCCTAAAACAAATGGGTAGACCGGTGCCTCCAAGAACAAATGGGTAGACCGGTACAGCTCTGCAAGCAGTTAAAAGCCTGGTAGACCAGTACCTCTGATAAATCCTAAAGAATTGTCACATGACCATCAAGCCATGCCCACAAAATAAGCCATGCCCACAGAACCGGTAGTAAAAAAATTTAGAACCCACTCCTGATCTTTTCCCCCCCTACCTTACAAAAGTAGTTTGGGTGAATGATTTCATCAGGCTAGGCTTACAGTGATAGATTTTGGTTGAACAGTTTTGGTAGAATTTGTCATCCTACTAGCTGTTTTTTCTTAATGTTCTTCTTTATACACAGAAAAGTGGCAGTAGAGCAATATATTAAAAGATGGTCCATTTCAATTTGAGAGGGGCAGTGAAAGGCATGAATGAGTGAAAATTGTTTATATTTTTGTTCTGTTGTAATCCAAGAGGATAAATTTATTAGTTACCTTTTTTCTCTGTGTTCACAGATCAATTAAGTGGTAATGTGGTTTCTGTGGTGATGACCTGGCATATGATATAAATCTAGAGAATTGCAATTTACTCAGTACATGGTGAATAATATGTGATCTTAGTTTCTGCATGTAAAGAATATCACTTAATGTTTTTGTTAGGCTTAATATCAATGATGGGAAACACGCTTTCTACCTCCACAAGTCAATTTCTTTAACCTCCTTGTCAAATTCTTAACATCAAGACTGTGATTAATGGCTTTGAAAGAAATGAAGAAGCTACGGAAGTAGAGATAGATCAAGATCCTAAAGATTATATTAGACACCTAGAATGCTCTTTCCAGCAACTGGATAAACACTCTTGCAGAATCAGAATTGCAGAGTCGGAAGGGACCTTGGAGGTCCTCTAGTCCAACCTCCTGCTCAAGTAGGAAACTCTATACCATTTCAGGCAAATGGTTATTCAACCTCTTCTTAAAAACCTCCAGTGATGGAGCATCACAACTTCTGGAGTCAAGTTGTTCCACTGGTTAATTGTTCTCACTGTCAAGAAATTTCTCCTTAGTTCTAGGTTGGTTCTCTCCATCATTAGTTCCATTCAGTTTCCATTTGCATTATGTGCTTCAAGCATTTTCCAGCAGAAAGAACTTTTGTTCATCTGGATTCAGATTGTATGCTCCAGGCAGCATTCAGTACTATATCCACCAAATGTTTAACTTCTGAGGAAGCTATCATCCCAAGGATCCTAGCATCATAATCTAGTGTAAGGGTGTCAAACTCAAGGCCCGTGGGCCGGATCCTGCGATGTCATTGAATACGGCCTTTGGGGCTGTCCTGGTCTACCCAATGTGAAGAGGAAAGATCAGACCAGCGTGGCTTCGGCCCGGTCTACCCAGAGTGAAGAGGAAACATGCCAGCAGTTTGAGGAGTGGCATCAAGCTGGCCACACCTACCCAATCGGCCACACCCACCTAGTCAGCCACACTTGCCTGCCCCTCCCCCCGCATGGTCAACACAGCCCTGGTGTGGCCCTCAATGAAATTGACACCTCTGATCTAGTGTTTCTACATTATAGTGAAGCTTTGATTTAACAAACTAGTTGAGAGTAAGGAATTATTAGTTGTTCCCAAATGTCCATCGCTGTAGCATTTTACTGTACGTCATCTGAAGATTGACACTCTTTGGCATATAATGGATGTTGCCATAAATTAATGCAGTTTTGCATCATAGTGCATAAATAAAATGAATATTGTGTGATTTAATGTAAATATAAGCGCACTGTCTAGACTGTTCAGAAACACAAATTTGTCTGTGGCTTTGAGGTGGAGGGTTTATTCAAATGGAAATCTCTCATCCCACTAAAACAGGTATATTAAATGAAGTTTTCAGCATAGTCTATTCTCTGCTCTTCATCATGACATAATTCTTGTACATTTGCAGGCTATAGTGTTGTTTCAGAATCAGAAAACTGTGTAATATAATTTAGGATTGTAAAATTACAGTGTAGTTTTTTAAAAAGTGTAGTAAAGTTCGAATTGTGCTGGAGAGACTCTTGAGAGTCCCTTGGACTGCAAGGAGATCCAATCGGTCAATCAATGAAACCAACCCTGGCTGTCCTTTGGAAGGACAGATACCAAAGCTGAAACTCAAAGGCCACCAAATGAGAAGAGAGGACTCCTTGGAAAAGACCCGGATGTTGGGAAAGATGGAAGGCAAAAAGAGAAGGGGATGACAGAGGTTGAAATGGTTAGATAGTGTCATCAACACAACAAACATGAATTTGGGCAAACTCTGGGAGACAGTGGAGGATGATGGGGCCTGGCATGCCATGATTCATGGGGGTCGTGAAGAGTCGGACACGAGTCAGCAACTGAATAACAACAACGGAAATTTAGGAAGTTGGATCGTGCCCAGGCTCCATGCTCGTTTCCCATTTAGAGCTGCTGCATTAAGCAGAGGAGAAACGTTAAATAAACAGCATTAAGCTTTTCTCCTTTCCCTCTCAATCCTAGGCATTTATTCAGGAATGCAAAAGTCCCTATCCTTCAGGGCAACAGTTTAACGACAAACACATTCTCCACCTTCCGTTCTTGTTCATGATTCAGGGTGCCCCATATTTTTACTCTATACAACTCGGCCTGCTTTACATGCATCTCTCCTGGCACATCATGAAAAAAAACCCCAAAACAGGGAAGCTTTTATCTGTTGCTATGAGCAGCCAGACAATGAAAGGCTGTGTAGCAATTCCTCTATCCTTTTCTGTGCTGTTACGTCTTCTGTATAGTGTACATAGCCTACAATCATCTGGGTGTCCTCTAAAGCAAAGCGGGGCTGGCCTGTTGCTTTTGAATTTGCAAGCTTCATAGGAAATTCAGCAGTGCCATAGTTTAAAAGTCAGTGCAAGCACAGGCAGGAAGTAGAATATTGGTCTTCAAATCTCTTAGAAATTAAGGATTGCACAAGCCCACATTCTTCCACTAAGTCAGTTGAGATGGAATAGATAGAATATTAAATATGGGTGATCTGGGTTTAAATCCCTGGGTCTTAGCTAATCATGATTTCTCAGTCTAACCTTTCAAAATGTTATTTGTTACAGGATTAAAGAAAAGCATAATCAGAATAGAATAGAATAGAATAGAATAGAATAGAATAGAATAGAATAGAATAGAATAGAATAGAATAGAATAGAATAACAGTTGGAAGGGACCTTGGAGGTCTTCTAGTCCAACCCCCTGCTTAGGCAGGAAACCGTACACCACTTCAGAGAAATGGTTATTCAACATCTTAAAAGCTTCCAGTGTTGGAGCATTCACAACTTCTGGAGGCAAGTTGTTCCACTGGTTAATTGTTCTCACTGTCAGGAAAAGTTTCCTTAGTTCTAAGTTGCTTCTCTCCTTGATTAGTTTCCATCCATTGCTTCTTGTCCTAACCTCAGTCCTATATCTTACAGCTCTCAGAGGATAAAAGATGATGAAGAAGCAACATGCAACACTTGTCTGAATTTGAAAAAGTCAAATTTAAGTTGGCTATTACTTTAATAAATTTTCTGGCTTTATTTGTACAGCACATTGAATGTTATAATAATTAAACAGGATGGATTCATATAAGATGCTAAGCCAGAAAAAAGCATTGTAGTATAAAAACAGTAAATAGAGAAGCAGACCGAGATTTTATGTATATGTGTGTGTGCGTCTGAGTGATGAAGACGTCTCTGCAGAAACTGAACAAATCATGGTGAAATTTGTGCTATATCATGACAAGTACTTGGGAAGGTTTTTGTTTGGTTAATACGTTGCAGGCATATCCATCTCCATCCCAGTTTTGTTCGGTCTAAATTTTCTTCTAAAATTATTAAAATAATAAAAATAATAAAGGTGGGATACTAAATAAATAAAGGAACATATTTCCCCTATTCCAAACCTATCGAATCAAGATAATAACACCGGGAAATAAAAATAGTAAAAAAACAGTCACTTTCTCAAGAGATGGGTGGCCATATAAATACGATGGACAAATAAATTATTTTTTTTTTCTCGATGAGAAAATTCTTTCAGCCGTCCATAAATGTGGGACTACTAATAATTCACAGGATAGCTTCAGCCAACTCTCCTGGGGCAGTTATCAGCCAGTTGGTCCTGCTCTATTTACCAAGCAGCCCTGGGCCCAGCCATCTCTTGACTTTCCTAATATCTTAGAGTAGAGAAGGGAAATTAAGACAATTTCTAGTTCTCTTGCTGTGTTACCTGGGACGGGACCATAACAAGAGGGGAAGGCAAAACACCATTCACTAATAGATGCTATCAAGATGCTGAGTTCCTAGCAAGGATATCTGGCCTTTCTAATAAACTTCTAGGAAGTCAGATGCAGAGACTAAAGTTTTCCCTCATGGTTAGTAGGAATTCAATGAGAGGGTGCCAGGCAGATTGCCTATTAGACTTGCTAGCTTCTCTATTGGTTTTATAGACAATGCCCAGATTTACAAAGCCATTGAGAGTTGGGGGCCGTACCAGTTTAAATTAATACTATTTCTAGTGCCAGCTTCCTACAGTTCAGTCTTCTTGTCCATCTATCCAAGAATGAATCCATCTATCCAGTGTGTTTCTGAACAAATAAGGGGCTGTCTGCCAAAAATTATGTGTTGTGTATTCAGCTAGCCTCTTTGTACATAAGAGGTAAATTTATCCCCTTTTGAGGCTAAGCTTGGAAGGTTTTATTGGGAGAAAGGGAGGAATATACCAGATCATAGAACAGCTTTCCCTGATCCTGGTGCCCTCCAGAGGCAAGCCACCATGGCTTGTGCCAAGGGGGAGGGGGGTTTATACAGAGCAGATCAGGTGGAGAAACTGCCCTAAATCCATTCCCCCCTCCCCCCCCCCCGTTATATTGATGTTGTGTTTCTTGCTGTCAAAATCAAAATGAAGTCTGTTTTGCCAGCTTTGGGGACCAGTTCCACTAAGCACCTGTCTGAACAAAATGTGAAGCCCTATGAATTGAAGATTATAGGTGTAGGGAATGCTCGGCAATAGCCATAGCAACCATGACAAAACTTTGCCCTTGATGTATTTGTTTCTTCTTGAAAGCAGTCTCTCAAGTACATCAATTGCTTAGGATCTACCTCAGGTGACTGTAGGAAGAAGCTTAGGGGAAGCAGAAACTAAGAAATCTTCCATGCTAGAGGGCAAGAAATGGGAAATATCATTATATGACTTCTTCTCTAGCTGAATTTGCATTGCAGTGATGGAGAGTGATTCTGGATTGAGATTTTTCCCAGCTAGAATTTACTTCTGGTAAGATTTTCATGGAGAATATAGTATCTTTTTTTAACTGAATTGCGTCTTCTCACCCGCCAACCACACTGCACTGAGTCTTCCATGATCTTTCAGGGAGGAGGTCAAACTGCAGCAGCAAACTGTCCAAGAAGGGGCCTCACAATAAAACATCATCTTGGAATGAATCATCTGAGTGACTCACAGTTTCTTGTAAGTCCCAGCAATCAAACGTCAAAGAAATGCGGTCACACAGTAGTAGAAATAAAGAACCCCTTGCTCCAAGACAAGGATTTATATTTTTGAAGCTATCCTGTTATTTATATTTGTTATTCTCCTCAGTGTAAGGAACGTCTGTCAGACTGGGTAAGGACTCCACTATGCAGCATATGACCGAGTCTGCGGATTTAAATAACTCCGCCCTCTCCTGGTTGATTCCCAGTGTTTCGACTCGGTCCTATGCTGGACAGTTGTGTCTCCTGGATCCAGTCTGTTTTTCTGGACATTTTTGCGGAATTTTCTCTACTTCCATTTAAATTCGGCACCTTTTTCAATTGGGCACTTTAAAAAAAAAAAAGATTTTTCCTCTGCGACTATCGGCGGCGCGAAGGGTCCTTACTCGAGACCGCCGACAGCCGCTCCTGCGGCTGGGGGCTGCGGGTCGGCAGCCCCTGAGGGGTGGGAGTCAAAGTCTCCCCCTCCGTCTTCCCTTTACCATCGGGAGACGTTTCGGCTGCTTTTTAACGGCTTTGACCTAGCGGCCTGATCGGCGCGATCTTTTTTTGGCGGGCTTTTCAACTGGCGCCATTTTCCTAGCCGCGTTGACTGTCCTTCGGCTAGCGGCTCTTCAGTAGCGCCAACGAAACCTTCGGTTCTCCATCGGCCACCTGACCTCCAGATCGCCGGCTGTCCTCACATCGGTGGAACTCCAGCGACAGTTAAGTTGGCGAATTCCCTTTACGGAGGTCCCCCGTCAGTCATTTATCGGCCCCTTCTAAGATGGCGGACGCCATCAATCAATGCTCCTCAGCCTCCCGGCCCCGTCATCACCACTCGAGTGATCCGGGGGAGGGGACCAGCAAGCAGGGGCGTAGAGGCAAAGCGCCCCCTAAGGGACCGGCAGCCTCCTCAGGCCAGCCTAATAAACCCACCAGGGAGGAGCTTCGTCGGCACAGAGCCCTAGAAAAGGTGGCTCTTAAGGCTCAACAGCAGCCCTCCTCCATTTTGCCTGGATCGTCCACACACCTCTCGACCAGGCCTTCCCTTCAGCCTAGGGACCGCTCTGATAAAGAGCTTTCCCCTGATCGCCCTTCATCTAGGGGACCTACTCCATCTGAGGCTGGTCAACTTTTTCAAACCCTCCCAGAGTCCCCTGATGCTCCTGCTCAACTAGGGGACAGTGAGCCAGGCCCCTCTGACCTTTCCTCTGGACCGGGGACTTCTCAGACGCCCGCATGCAGTCTTCCTCAGCCAGACCCTCATGCTGCCTTGGAAGCCATCATAGCCAGAGCCATCCAACGGGGCCTCTCTCAGGGGTTACTGCAGGGCCTCCTCCCTTCTCCGGCATCCATGGCTGGATCTCAATCTCGCCTAGTCCACTCGGGGGCATCTGAAGCCCTCCCAACTTCTCCTGATCCCTCTGTCCAGGGTTCCCTGTCTGATGAGGAAGATTCCAGGGATCTTACCCTCTCTGACGACGAGGGCCTAGCGCCGGACCAGCCCACCTTTGTTGACCTCTTCAGGCCCCAACTGTTTCGGTCTTTATTGTTTAAAGCCTTGGCGGTTACTAGGCTGGGGTCTCCTTCCACCGCCGGCACAACACCACAGGATTCCTCCGACCCAGCTTCATCTATGTTCGCTGAACCAACCATTGAACTGGAGCTCATTCCAGCCCCCAAACTTTTCACGGACGTGGTCCAATGTCAATGGACCTTGCCCGGCTCCGCCCCGGCCCCCAATGGCTTGGACAAACGATTATATCAGACTGCTCCTGCTCTCTCTGACCTTCTGCAGGTTCCTCCAGTGGACGGCCCCATTGCAGCCTTGGCCTCTCCATCCCCAGTCTCTTCGACCCGAGGACAGACGAGCTGAGAAGACCCTCATCAAGGCCCATCAATCAGCAGTGTGGGCGGTCAAAACAGCTACCGCTGCTTCATTCTTTAACCGAGCCTCTCTGCTCTGGTTAAAGCAATTACAGGAAAGGCTTCCTCCGTCTGACACTCATACGCACCAGGACTTAAACAAGATAGTCGCCGCACTAGAGTACTCCGCAGACGCCACATTGAACTCTGCACGATTCTCAGCCAAATCCATCGGCTCCACGGTAACTTCACGGCGGCTTTTGTGGCTCCACCAATGGCAGGCGGACGCCAAGAGCAAGTGGCAACTCGCTTCTTCACCCTACTCCTCATCTTCTCTCTTTGGCCCTCCCCTGGAGCCTCTCCTGATTGAAACAAGAGACCACCGCAAGATCCTCCCATCTGTATCCCGTCGTTCCAATCCTCGTTTCTCTCCCTACACTCGTCCTCAGTCCTTTCGTTCTCAAGACTCCGGCTCCTACCAACTTCGTTTCCAACGTTCCTTTCAAAGCCAGTCTCACCAGGACTCTCAGGTTAGACAGGGCAATAGGCCCTTTCAGAAACGTCCCTTTTGAGGAGGCAGGGGCAGATCCTTCCGGCGATCCAAGTAAGGGTTCCTCGAAGATGCCTATTGGTGGCCGATTGGCCCTTTTCGCCACTCAATGGGCTTCTTCGACCTCTGACTCTTGGGTCCTTCGCATGGTCCAGGTTGGTCTTTCTCTCGAGTTCTCTTCCCTTCCCCCCCCCTTGTTTTATTTCTTGTCCTGTCTCCAGGGACAGGACGAGGAGATCCCTCGTTTCTCAGGCCATCTCCCATTTGCTTGATATCAGGGCCATCCAAAGGGTTCCTCCCGAACAACGGGGCCTTGGGTATTATTCTCGTTTGTTTATTGTTCGCAAGTCTTCTGGGGGGTGGAGGCCCATCCTCGATTTGAAGTCCCTCAACCGTTACCTAGTGTATCGTAGATTTAAGATGCACACCCTCCATACTATTTTGGAAACCATTCGCCCAGGGGACTTCCTGTCTTCTATAGACTTAACGGAGGCATACCTCCACGTCCCCATACACCCGGATTTTCGTAAATATCTTCGGTTTCATTACCGGGGACGTCACTACCAATATTCTGCTCTCCCCTTCGGCCTCTCCTCTGCTCCCAGAGTATTCTCTAAGATCATGGCGGCTCTGGTGGCTTTCATCCGCTCCTCCCCCATAAGAATTCAGTTTTACCTCGATGATATTCTGGTTCAGTCCTCCTCCTTCGGGGCAGCCCAAAGAGATTTGAATGCATCCATCCAAATTCTCCAATCTCACGGTTTCTCTATAAACTGGGCCAAGAGTCACCTGGTCCCATCCACCTCTATCCAACATTTGGGGGCGGTCATCGATTCGATAGCGTGTTCAGTCTCCCTCTCATCGGAACGCCACGCCAGCCTTCGTTCCCTCGCTCTTCGCTGTTTGGCTGACCGATCCTCTTCTCTCCTCAGGCTATCTTGTCTCTTGGGCAAGATGGTCTCAGCATACGATATAGTACCATGGGCCCATCTCCACAGTAGGGAATTACAATGGTTCCTGCTTCCCCACCAACGGAATCGATCTAGTGCTTCTCTCCTCAGAGTATGCCTAACACCTCCAGTCATCTCTTCCCTCCGGTGGTGGACGTCCTCGGCCTTGTCAGGAGCTTGCTTCTTCAGGGAGCCAACACGCCTGATAGTCATCACGGACGCAAGTCTCCAGGGCTGGGGGGCTCACCTGGAACATCGCCTCACTCAAGGTCAGTGGTCCCAATCTGAACAGCTCCTTCCCATTAACCTACTAGAACTGAGAGCTATTCGTCTGGCCTTGCTCCATTTTCGGGACTTTATTGAATCTCGTGATGTCCTTGTCCTTACGGACAACATTACAGCTAAGGCGCACGTTAATAGGCAAGGGGGTACTCACTCTAGGGCCCTCATGGATGAGGCTCTCCTTCTTGGCCTTTGGGCGGAATCTCATCTTCGCTCCCTCCGCGCAGACCACATTTCGGGGGAGGAGAATGCGCAGGCAGATGCCCTGAGCAGAGGTCACCTGAACAACTCGGAGTGGAGCCTTCCTCCTTCTCTCTTCTCAGAAATCACAAGACGTTTCGGAATCCCCGAAGTGGACCTCTTCGCCTCGCAGACCAACCACCAGGTCCCGAGATACTTCTCCAGGTACTGGGATCCTCGGGCAGAAGCCATAGATGCTCTCTGCAGTCCCTGGCCTCCCGGCCTCTTATATGCTTTTCCTCCTTTCCCGTTGATCTCCAGAGTTCTCCGGAAGGATCTTCAGGAACGGGCGGAAATCATTGTCCTTGCACCCCGATGGCCCCGGAGACACTGGTACTCGGACTTACTCTCCCTATCTGTCGTTCGTCCATGGCCCATTTCGGACGACCAGATTGCCCTCATCCAAGGGTCTCTTCAACACCCGGACCCGTCTTGGTTCCACTTAACCGCGTGGAGGCTGAGCGGTTCCTCTTAGCGGAGGCCAAGGTTCCTGCATCGGTGATTGACATCATCCTAGCCTCCCGCAGGCCCTCTACTAATAGGATTTACAACTCTACCTGGGTCTCTTTTACCTCCTGGTGCCAGCGCTCTCACGTCCATCCCCTATCCGCCTCCATTCTGGACGTTTTACGCTTTCTCCTGGAGGGATTCGACGCGGGTCTGTCTCCAAACACCCTCAGACGGCAGGCCGCCGCCATTTCCACCGTTTTGACTTGTGGCTCATCATCTTCGATTTCACGGCATCCCGTCGTTCAACAATTTCTGCGGGGAGCCACAAATTTGAGACCTCCCCCCGTTCATCGATTCCCTTCTTGGGACTTGAACAAGGTCCTCTCGGCCCTCACTTCCTCCCCTTTCGAACCTTTCGAGACGTCTCTCTCCGTTTCTTATCCTTCAAGGTCTCCTTCTTAGTCGCAATCACGTCGGCACGCCGCATTTCGGAACTATCGGCTCTCTCGTCTCGAAGGGACCTCTGCATTTTCCACCATGATAGGGTCGTTCTCCGTCTGGACCCTTCTTTCATTCCTAAAATAAATTCGCCCTTTCACCGCGCACAGGAGTTGGTCCTACCCAACTTCTGCCCTTCCCCACAACACCACTTGGAACGAGTTTGGCATACGCTCGACGTACGTCGCGCCCTTAAGATATACCTGAGCCGTACGGCCTCTTTTCGGAAGACAGAAGCCTTGTTTGTCTCTTACCAACCCTCATCTATTGGTTCTAAGGCGTCGGCCCCTATGCTGGGGCGATGGATCCGTGCTACTATTTCTACGGCCTACCAAAGACAGTCTTTGCCGGTTCCTCACCACATCACGGCCCACTCCACCAGGAGTGCGGCCACCTCTGCCGCATGGGCTACCCAAGCTACGTTGGAGGAAGTCTGCAGAGCAGCCGCCTGGACGAGCATCTCTCCCTTTATCCGACACTATCGGGTGGATTCATTTGCTTCGGCTGATGCAGCCTTCGGGCGACGGGTCCTCCAGGCCATTCACTCGGCATGAGGTAACAGGGCTCCTTCTCTTCCCTCCCAGTGGACATTCTGCTTTGGTATGTCCCCAGTCTGACAGACGTTCCTTACACTGAGGAGAATGGACGTTGGACTTACCTGATACGTCCATTCTCTCGTAGTAAGGAACGTCTGTCAGCCCCGCCCTTCTGGTGTGCCCTGTTCCTGGTGGTGGTGGTGGTGTCCTTTTTACCTCTCCTTTATCTTTTCCAGGAAGACACTACAGTCTGCGGCAGCGCCCTCGCCGAAACACTGGGAATCAACCAGGAGAGGGCGGAGTTATTTAAATCCGCAGACTCGGTCATATGCTGCATAGTGGAGTCCTTACCCAGTCTGACAGACGTTCCTTACTACGAGAGAACGGACGTATCAGGTAAGTCCAACGTCCATTTCCTCGAAAGACAACTTTTTATCCTGCGTCCCATCAGATTGTCTTCTGAGTGCCTAGGGAAATGGTGGCTTGTTGTATCTCAGAGAAGTTGGGGGGTTTTGGGGACACCTTAGAAAAGCTGGAAAAATGGAGCCAATGTGAGGTAGATCATTAGAGCAGGAGTTGTGGAATCTGTGACTTTCCTGAAGTTGTATAACTACAATCTGAGCATTTGAGAGGGTAGTTAAATGTGTGGGTGGATTCAGGATGCCCCTGTGTATGGTCAAAACAGAATTTCTAGACCTGGACAAACTTCAAATGTGTGGACTTCAACTCCCAGAGTTCTCTGCTGTGGCCATGTTGTCTAGAAAATTTGGGGCGCTGAAAGTCAGACATCTGAAAGTTGCAACACTGGATTAGAGTGTTTAGAGTATCTTATCTTAAATCAACCTGAAAGATTGTTGTGGGAGTAAAATAGGACCAGGAACATAAACTCTGCATTGATCTTTGGAGAGAATGTGAGCCATACATTTCTTGTGCCCCTTTCTCCTCTATGTTTTCAGCCCACATTGACAAAGACTATTGTACCAATAAAGAAGAATATTTGTAGCTCAGGGTTGGAATTGAGGGGTCCTTGGAGCTCTTTGAGCTTGGTGGTTTTCTTGCATTCCCCAAACCAGGCAACTTCATCAGTGCTGGTCCTAGCCCTGACGCTGTGATGTTTCGTTGGGTAATGAAATGTCTGCAAGAAAACAATCAAATTCAGAGAGCACCAAGGACCCCTCAAAGCCAAATTGACTGTGAGGGATCATTCAGGTGTGTTATTATCTGCTATTATCTCCAAAAGCTCTTTTTTCTGCTATGTATTCAAAATGAACATATATAACTTGGCACTTTTCTGGATACTGTGGCTGTTATTATATTATTATTATTGTTATCCTTGAGATGGTGACACGCTTCGATGAGTGGAATTTTTTTCATTCGAGAGAGGAGATTGGAATTTCATTTTAATGTGTGCCTTTCTGTATGCAGAAAAATGACAGTAGAGGATATCTTATCTTATTACTATTTTATCCTCATTGTCCATGAAATTTAAAAAAAAAAACTATTTTCTGAAAGTATGTGCCTTTTTAGAGCTGAATTTCCTCTTCCCATAAACTATTTTATCACCTGTTTAACGTCACATGCTAAGCCATGATGTGGTTTGTTTGCTTTTCACCTAGTGTGATATGTGAAACTCAGCAGTTGTTAAATATTCACCAAGCCATAGCTAACCAAACAGGAATTTAGGACAATGCTGTGCTTGCAAGAAAATTTACTTTCTGTTAGCTAAACCATGATTTAATTAATGAATCCAGTTTCCTGGGTTTGAATGAGACATTAGACCATTAACTGCAGGCTAAGTTAATACAACATACCAGTTTTTTAAAAATTCTATTTTGTGGTCCAGTATCCTATCCGATACTGCCCAGATTTCAGATATGTTGTCTGTACGGTCCCAAAGGTGCTTTTCCAAAAGGCAACTGGACTTTCTTTGTTTTTCTTTGAAGATGTTCCACTTTTTATCCAGAAGCTTCTTTAGTTCTGACAGAATGGTGGAGAATAGGAAATCCTGGCTGTAGGCTAGACTAGGATGTTAAAAAACACCCTACAAGTAGAAGATGGCTTCTGTAGGAAAGGAAAGTACCTGAATGTGTCCATAAGTCTCAAGAGTTGAACTCAACTGAAGAGCTTCTTTATCGTTTTGTGATTGTGTCTTGATGCCAGCATGGAGAGAGAAATTTTGATGGAAACTATTAGATATTCATTTGCTTATGTATTTATTTATTTATTGGTTCGATTTATATGCCGCCCTTCTCTGGAGACTCAGGGCGGCTTACAATGCGTTAAGCAATAGCCTTCATACTTTTATGTATACCTGCTTAGTAGGGCTTTCGCCCCCCTCCCCCAAGTGGTGTTCTTTTTTATACAAAGTCATCTTATTGCCCCTACAATCCGGGTCCTCATTTTACCTACCTCGAAAGGATGGAAGGCTGAGTCAACCTTCCTCTTTGACTTTGCTTGTCAGAAGGTCACAAAAGGTGATCACATGACCATCTGCCATAAATATGAGCCAGTTCCCAAGCATCCAAATTTTGATCACATGACCATGACAATGCTGCAACAGTCATGTAAAAACAACATCCTAAGTTGCTTTTTTCAGTGCCATTGTAAGATTGAATGGTTGCTAAACAAATGGTTGTAAGTTGAGGCTACCTGTAGTACATTTCTGTTTTCTGTTTAAATTTATTACCTATGTGGCACTTTACTCTTGAGACAATGAAAGCATCTATTAGCAAATCAAAAATATAAGAGAAAAAAAAATAAGCAGAAGAAATGTGATATAGAATAGATTAGAATAGAATTCTTTATAAAAATGAATGCCATTTACTTTCCTGATTTAATGCACAGTGTTAATAGTTGGAGGTCTTCTCGTCCAACCTCCTGCTCAAACAGGAGATCTTATACCATTTCAGAGAAGTGGCTGTCCAGTCTCTTCTTAAAAACTTCCAGGGTTGCAGCACCCACAAGTTCTGGAGGCAAGCTGTTCTACTGATTAATTGTCCTCACTGTTGGGAAGTTTCTCCTTAATTCCAGGTTGCTTCTCTCCTTGATTAGTTTCCACCCATTGCTTTTTATCCTGCCTTCAGGTGCTTTGGAGAATAGCTTGACCCACCTCTTCTTTCTGGCAGCCTGTCAAAATATTGCAAGACAGCTATCATGTCACCCCTAGTCGTTCTTTTCATTAGACTAGACATACCCAATTCCTGCAACCGTTTTTCATATACAGTATTTTAGCCTCCTGGCCCCTAATCATCTTTTTTGTTCTTCTCCGAATTCTAACTGATAACTATAGTAGCCGGAACTTTTCAAATAATTTCTGGAATTAGGAAACTGTCATATTCTGTTGCTCTCTTAGAGCAGTATCTGTTCAGCTCATTTTCTCTGTGCGCTAGACATACTGCTGCTTGAAAAATGGAGAAGGAATGTTTCTGCTTTAACATGCTTAAGGGGGAATCCCGGAAAACAGCATTTGTAACACGCTAAAAAGATTTGTAATGCTGAAAAAACTCTGGTTTCTCATCTATAACATTAACATCCTTTTCTATTAGTTCAGTACCAGTTAGACAAAATGAGGGTTTATCTTTGCAGCAGGTGTGAGTGAAACAGCTACTTGTAATGCTACCCGTGCTCTTAGTCAGTGAGGTTGGTCTGGGCTGCAGCTGACTAATACAGATACAGTATGGTTGACCCCTTTGTACATTCCAGTTTTATGGGTTATGGGCTGGAGATTGGCAGCCTTTTTTGGTGTTCTTTTGCCCTCCCCTCCGCCTTCTGAGTCAAGTACAATAATCTCATCTAACTTTCATCTATGTTCAAAGGACTGGGTTGGGTTGTTTTTTTGTTTTTTTTAAAGAGATGGGTAGTGATACCTAGTGCTTTGAGACCTACAAACTGATCAGACTTTTCCAGCTTTAGGCATTCTCTTCCCAGAATTTGGCAGTTTTCCAAAGTGAGCTTTTGAAGCATTGCTTAGGAATGGTTTTCTCTCCATGCGTCAAGGAAAATCAATCAAATGTGACGTTATGAGGAACAGTGGTTTCTGAGATTTTCGATTTGGTTCCTGCTACCACAGTTTGTTTGTGGCCTGCTGGGGAACTTACAGCCGTGGTTTAAATTCTGCATTTAGTTGGGCCAGGCTGGAAGGTAAAATGACAATTTCTTTGTTTTCCTCTTCATTAAAAGGAGCTGCTTTAAATGGTTTTGGAGTGCCGGGATAATGATGGATGGATAGATGTTAGAACCTTTGCTTGCAAAATCAAGGTTAAACTAAGCTTTGAGTAATCTATGAATTCAGCTTCTAGGCCTTTAACTGATTTGGTTAAGTCTGTTATGTCAGAGTTCCCCAACCTTTCTGATTTTGTGGACCGTCGGGGAGGAGAGGGGATGTTTCTGTGCAAGCGGTCTGCAAGTGTGAGCACACGTGCTCAGCTTCCACAAGGGGGGATGTGCATGCACGCACATACCCTCACCCACTGCTTCCATGGCCGGGTTTCGAATGGCTTACAGCCTGGGGGTATATATATATACTCACGTATGTATGTATGTATGTATGTATGTATGAATGTGCCGACGCATAAAGATCAGCTTGTTATTCTGAATGTTTGACTCAGTTAAAGGTGAACAAATTGTGGCTAAGGCTTTCAGGTATTTACTTATAGGAATTGAGATACAGCTGTTGACTAGTAGTATTGTTTGATAACAGCCCTGCGTCGAATCAGAGTTATCTCTCATATAGAGAAGAGGCTACGAGGCTATCTTTAACGCCAAAAAATATTTCACTATTTCAGTTTCTCCCATTCTTGATTAGTGTTGTTGACTTTAACAACAAGAAAGCACAGAAAAACGCAGGGTGGCATAACCAATTTATTTGTTGCTTGCTTTCAGATTTATATCTTGTTTTCCTTTGGTGTGATGTAGGATATCTTACACGGGATCAGTCTCCCATTATTTCATTGGCAATTGCAGCCATCTTGTGAAGAAGACTCCACTAAGAGAGATGGGCTGGACCACAGCCATCCACTGAGCTCCATGGTTGAGTAAGGTGATGTCTCTGGTCCAATTCTGGTAACTCAACTACACTACACTTCTCTCTCTCTCTCTCTCTCTCTCTCTCTCTCTCTCTCTCTCTCTCTCTGTCTCTGTCTCTGTCTCTGTCTCTGTCTCTCTCTCTCTCTCTCTCTCTCTCTCTGTCATATAATAGCTTATAGTAAACTCATCCTCCATGAATTATAAACTGTGAACTCAGATTAGGGTTACTACATCTGGACTGTAAACAGCCAATCATTAGATGGCAGTAAAGAGTTTTATATATTTTTGTGCTGTCACCTAGGAAAATGGGTTAAATTAAGAATCAGCTGAAATGGGTGAATACAGTTTATAGATACATTGATGATATTCAATCTGCTACTCTTTATCTGCACAAGAGGAGACCTTGGAGTCAGATCCGGCCAACTTTTCATGGACATCTATCTCCCCTGGAGTCCTGTATCTGTATTAGAACTTGTTTGCGTTCTCAACCCAAAGTTTTGAGGTGATTTTTATCCTTTATGCATCAATCTAATCTATTTCCAAAGGAGCATGTCCTTGTCTTCAGTCTGTCACCGCAGTTGCTGTTCCTTCCGTTATCCAGTTGATAGGTTTTTTTTTTATAATCCAAGGAGTGTGTGATGGTTCAAGAAAAGCTGAAGAACTTTCATTCTGTATCTTAGCAAATCCTGAAAGGAGCTAATTTTACCACCATGCCATCAGTAGCTGATTGTACTCTCTGTCCAATTATTTTTCTCAGCACGCACAAAAAAGGGTCTCGTTTCCTTTTTGTGTGTGTACATATAAGAGAATATTTCCGTTCTCCACCGTCCCTAACCCTGCGTGGTGTTTCAAGTCAGATCACAGTGAAGTAGATGTATTGATCATATTTACCTGCTGTGATTATTATGTTTTGCAGGTTTCTGTATGTTTTGTTGCTTTTGCGTCTGTTGCTTTTATTTATATTTTTTTATTCTTTCCGTTCTTTTTAATTGTCGTGAGCATACCCACAATCACATGGGAGAGATGGGCAGCTATATAAATTGAACGAATAAACAAATACACAGGCTGTAGAATGAGATCGAGTTGAACATAGTTTCGGGCACGATACTTTTACAAATCAGCCACTTTGTTTTTTCTCTTTTCGCCTTCGCTTCCCCCGCTGTCTTTCATTTCTTTCTTTCTTTTTTCTTTTTTTTTTTTTCTTTTGGTCTATGGAATTTTCCTGGGCTTCGGGCATTGCCAGGCATTTGTCAGAAGCAACATTGCATGAGGGCCTGAACAGCTACTCATTGCAAAACATGTGCTGCGTGCTGCTGACTAATTTCCTTCGGTGTATAATTGAGGGCTGACTCAAAGCTCAGATTTGGCCACCTCCTTGCAGTGCTGAGCAAAGTTGATCTTGGTTTGGAATTACCATCAAAGCGAGCAGGATACCCCCACTCTGTCCCATTTACAATGCACAACAGGGTTTGGGCAGAGAGGAAATGGTTCGTTCTCCGCAATTCTCCGTATGGCTTGGATGAGTCAGGGGATGTGCTTTTGGCCATCAGAGGGGCACGTGGCAACCTTAGTATGCTAATAGGAGGCGAGGTCTCTTGCTGGGAATTGACATTTCCCTCTATTCTTAGTGAATGATTTCAAGACTCAGAGAGCTGAGTTTCTTGCTTGCTATGAATAGTACAGGAGATCGGTCTCATCTGGCAGGCAAGTTTTCTAGATTTTTTTTTTTTTGGTCACCTACAAACGAAACTTTCCAAAAAGAAGAAAAATGAAAGTGCTGTAGGTCACACCTTATTTCTCTTGTCCTCTTCTTTCTGACACCTGCCTTCTTTGATCTCTCTCTCTCTCTCTCTCTCTCTCCCTCTCCCTCTCCCTCTCCCTCTCCCTCTCTCTCTCTCTCTCTCTTTCTGTCAATCAACTTCGGAAGTCAGGACTACTCTAGGATAGAATATCTCAGCCTACAGATGGACTATGTAGGCTCCTTGGAGGCACAAAGACATGGATAACAATACAAATATTCCTGTTTTCCAAAGAAGAAGATACCCAGGAGAGTTGATTCCCCATTGTTGGGCCATGTTGGCGGGCAGAATCAATAGATTGCTCAGGAAAACCAAGATTGAAAGCTGGAGCCATTGCTGTATGTGAGTGTTTTGAACCAGGCGGTTGATTGATTGTATGCTTTGTTATTTTCTTTTCTTTGCTAGGTAATGGGTTTCTACATGTATGTGTGCCTAGGACTAGGGCTGGAGTCCATTGGCAGAACATACTTTTACCTTCACTGTGGCTCAGATTTGATCAGTGTTGTCTCTAGTTAAAAGGATTGGAGACAGAAGATTTTTTTTTTTCTGGTTAGAATACATATATGGCTACATGCACTTGCTGTCTGGCTAGTCTCTGCTGAATGACTGAAAGCAGATTTCTGGTTTTCTATTATTTGATCCACTTGATGTTGTAGAGTAACTTTCCTTGGTCTTGATCAGAGTCTCAGGAGGGTGATATCTATCTCATTGCTGAATAACAGAGTTAGAAGGGACCTTGGAGTTCTTCTAGTCCAACTCCCTGCTCAGGTAGGAAACGCTACACCATTTCAGATAAATGGTTGTCCAGTGTCTTCTTAAAAACCTCCAGTGTTGAAGCATCCACAACATCTGGAGGCAAGTCACTCCACTGATTAATTGTTTTCACTGCCAGGAATTTTTTCCTTAGTTCTAGCTTGCTTCCCTCCTTGATTAGTTTCCACCCATTGCTTCTTGTTCTGCCTTCAGGTGCTTTGGAGAATAGGTTGACCCCCTCTTCTTTGTGGCAGCCCCTTAGATATTGCACACTGCTATCATGCCACACCTAGTCCTTCTTTTCATTAAACTAGACAGTTGACATACCCAATTCCTGCAACTATTCTTCATACGTTTTAGCCTCCAATCCCCTAATCATCTTTTTTGCTCTTTTCTGCACTCTGACACCTTGCTTTTTTGATGTCTACCACGGGCCAGGTTGCCTCTGGGAGATTTGACTCTAAATCTCAAGCTTGACTTTTGGGTCCATCATCAAGATGTTGTTTTTCCCTCAGCCTTAGTATTCTAGCTATTCACTCACTGGGAATTACAGTGTATGAAAGGGGGAAAAAATAAATCCGGAATTTAGAGCATCTGGCAAATGAAAGAAATCAGAATGAATATTCATGATACTTTGATTTTGGAATCTCCTGTCTTCCAGATCTGTTTAGATACAAGTTCCCCCATCCACCTCCATTTGGGAGTACAACGGGTAGTTTTAAGAAAATAAGAATTATTCTGCTTGACAAGTTGTGAGTTTATGTAGTTCTGTTTTACAGTTCTGTAAGTTTTCAGGTGGAATGTTTCTTCCGTTTAACTCAAAAGAACTTTTGAGTCAAATTATTACATTATTAAAATATACGGATGCAGGCAGTATATGAATTGGGCCACAAGAAGCAAGGATTATTGTACTAATCGTTAAAGGGAATACTGTTCTTGGATTGATTGGGAACAGAAAGGGTTTTCCTGTGTGAGTAGGTGTGGAATTGAGAACCTGTTATGAAACTGGATTCAAGGCAGCTTCTTGCATCACAGATTGGCAAGAAAGGATACGGACACAGTTGAAGCAGCCTCATTATGTTACAGCTAGGAGTATGTGCTAAGTTCTGCAATTTGTACAGCACAAACAGTTCGTACCGGATTTATTATATATTTTTTTCTTTCCCACTCTGCTTCTGGGGAAAAACATGGGAGCACCTGTGCTTGGAAAAGGAGAATATAACAAGAAATATTTTCACTAAAAAAAATGAAATGGCTCTTTTATAACCTTTTTTGTACTGAACTGGGACTGGCATCCACAGCAAATGCTTAGTTCTCAAGAGCTTGTTGGTCTTTTCACAACAGCTGCTGAATTGCCATTGGTAGGAAGGAGGCGGAAGAGACAAGACAAGACAAGACACCCCCCCCCCCCCAAATAAATATTTTGGGAGAATTGCTTTGTGTAAATTGTTGACCTCCCCACTCAGAGAATTGGAAATGGAAGCTTCATTGGTGTGTTTTTCCCACCCACCCCTTCCTTTCATTTGCCTGCAGCTGATTCAGGAGTCTTCCAGTAGCAGATGAAAGAAAGCTGCAACGTTCCTGACTGCAAATGGATTGGATGCTTGGGATGATTTTAGCCTCTACCTTGTTGAGGACTACATGAGATTTTGATAGTTTAGCCCGAGTGGTAAGTTAAACACAGTCTTTCTTTAATCCTTTATTATAGTGGTTCTCAACCTGTGGTCCATGGACCCCTGTGGGGGGGAGGTTGTCACAGGGGGCCTGCACAGGCTTGAAGAAATGTTATGATTTAACTCTTGAGTTAAGTCTTGGTGGTCTGTAGCCATGGTCCTTGGCCACAAAAGGTATTTAAAGGGGGTCCGTGGTGAAGAAAAGGCTGAGATCCATTGCTTTATTGTATTATGTTTTTAACATGTTTCACTACCTAGCTATTTTATTATTATTCCCATTTTAGAGCTAAAGAACTGAGAGTGTGTAGGGCCATGCCCAATTGACCATTCTTCCTCCTTAGCTAAGTTGGAAGAGGGATACCCCAAGCCCAGTTTGGGGAAAAATAGGTACTAGTTCAAAACCCCCCTAGGCAAATCATTCTTAATTCACCTTATCCCATGATTTGCCTTTAGGCTGATTGTGCTTTTCTCATTCCATCTAAAATAGGAAATAGTTTCTCGTGTATCTCTTGGAACCATTATAATGCGATATGATTATGAATGCTTACTATCATTTGTATTTATCAAAATTGTACAACTGTCTAATTCACAAAAGGCAACTCTGGGCGGTGTACAATCCTCATAGATTACTACTGACATTGTAACCCCGTCTGTATTTTCATTTCATTTCATAGCACATAATGGACAAGTGGGGTGATGCTAAGAGATGGTGACTAGTTGGAAGACTAGCTGGTGAGTTTAGGGCAAAGAGAAGGTTTGCATTTGAAGAACAACGTACTTAACTTACCTTGTGATATAGTTTGATATAGTTTGATACTCGGCATTTCCAGGGAGAAAGAGACAAAGGCAAATTTATTTATTTATTTATATTTCATATTTCTTAACCGCCCGTCTCCTTGGAAAGGGGCTCTGTGTGTTGTCCACATGAATAATCTGAATCCTTGTAAGGCATTTTAATTCGTTTGTGGTTTGTATCATACCTCGTGGCCGGCATCAGCTTTTATCACTGAAACCAATCTTGCTTGAGAACTGCCTCACTCTCTGTGATTTACTTATTGTTCCATGTGGATGTTAATGGTGGACATTCTAAGTTGTATTGTCGAGCCTCTGTGTAATTGCTTCAGAAAAGAGATGGACCAAATTCTTTGCCAAAATTCTCCTGTCACAGTTTTGTGATCCCAGAAGAGTCTTTGGCAGTGGCCTACCTACCCAGTCAAATATTTGTGGGAATAACTGGGCAAATATTTGAATTGGCATTTCGATTGACATTAAATATTTGACAATCTTATGATTTTTTGGAATTTGTGAATTTACAGGTGATTCATTCGGAAGAAGACAGACGGTTAGCTGGTTTGCAGTGAAGTTTAGTCATGGGTTGTATTGGATAGCTGGCATTCTGACAGTAAATTGTATGCTATCAAGGATATTTGATCAAAGAGAGATGAGAACAACCCCTGGAATTTATTGGGGGGTACTCATACAAAATGATTCAATGGGAACATGACTCTTATCAGGAAATACCCGTTTACTAGAAGATAAACTGGTGAAGTTACTCCCTGTCATTCCATACCCATACATGGACTCACCCCAGACACACAACCTTGATGTTTCTTATATCTCCCTCTACTTTGTGTGTGTGTGTGGTGTTGCTGTTGTTAGGACTTGGGCATACTTCCAAAAAACAAAACAAAAAAACAAAAACAATGAACAGGTGTGGAATGCTTGAATATATGAATAAAGATCAGTCTGGAAGGAAATGCTTTGGTTTTTACTAGAAAGTTTCCTATTTACTTTTTGTCAAGGAATCATTAAACCCGAATACATTCAAGTAGAGCCAGTATGTCCACCACATTCCATCTTTGGACATCTTGGTGCTCCTGAGCACCATCTTGATTGATTGATTAATTATTTAATTAATTAATTAATTAATTAATTTGTATGCCGCCCTTCTCCCAAGGGGACTCAGGGCGGTGAACAGCCAAAATTAAAATACATACAATACAAAAGTTAAGATAATTAAAAAAGATTAAAAATGGGACATTTCTACTTCTAAATTGCAATGAAATGGGGTCCAAGTGTAGCATATTGTACGTTGTAGAAGGAGCAAGGCATTTTGTTGCATTTGCGTGACTGCAATTTTCTAAGCCTGCTAGTTTTAATTATTTTTATTTATTAAACAAACTTACATGGCTGCCCATATACCAGAAGGAACTCTGGACAGTGAACAACAAAAATCTCAATACAATAAAAAGACCATTTGAACCATTGTTTCCACTCCTCTTTCAAAAGTATAGAAGGGGAAAGGAAGAAGAAAGTGGTTGCAATTATGTGATATGTTTAACCGAGTCAAGTGGAAGTTCACATTCACACAAGATACTGAGCTTTGTTAGTTTTAACTATGGTTAGAGGTAGGGATCCTTGTTGCTGTTTTTTAGCTTGTTTGTGCTAACACATCCCATTTCATTTATGGTTAGATACACTACATAAATTAAGAACATGAGTTCATTTTGGAATCGGGTTATGTATATTATGTGAATGCAGCCAATGTGTGTGAATCTTTGGATTATTATGGATCTCAGTAATACGATTTTTTTTACATCTATATTATGCTACTGTTTCATGTTTTTGGATTGGTTTTTTTCTTTTTGCCACAATTGTTAAGCAAATCATTGCAGTTGTTAAGTAAATCACATGGTTGTTAAGTGAATCCATCTTCCCACATTGGCTTTGTTTGTCGGATACTGGCTGGGAAGGTAACCAATAGTGATTGCATGACCCCGGGACAGTGCAGCTGTTGCACATGTCCGAATTTTGATCACGTGCCCACGGGCATGGCTGCAATGGTCGTAAGTGTGAAAACCGATCACGTCACATTTTTCAGTGCCGTTGTAACTTTGAACGGCCACTAAACGAATGGTTGCAAGTTGAGGACGACCTATATCAATTTGAAGCTAGCTTCAGCAGCAAAATCGAGTGGTTTAGGAAATTTTAAATATATTTGGAAATAATTATTTGCAGTTCCGTTTGTCCTGAAATCCAAAGCAAAAACCACACCCAACTTTCCTTTTCTTCCTCCCACATCCTGGGATAATGGTTGTTTCCAGAGCAGTGTAACTATGTCTGATGATATATATCACACACTGCTAGCTATTTTCGCCTCTGTTTTTTTTTAAAAAAGTTGTCAGATCCCTTTCTCTATCACTGCAATTTGAAGCTGGCTTATTAAGGAGATGAGTACAATTACAGACATGTTTATTCAGAAATAGCCCATTGAGCTCATTAAGATAGATCACTCTCTAGAGGAATGCAATTTTTTCCTATGGAATTTTCTAGGATTTAATTTTAAGCAGACTTCCTTAAGATTCCAGTATGATTGCTCTCAGCATATTGTCATGGGGCAAACATTGAATTTAAGATCAAATGGTGGAGCAGTTAAATAAGGTTTTCAGAGCTTTAAGATGTCATGTGAAATTGAGGATGACAATGTGGGGAGGCTGAATTCCCTCTGGGATCCTGAAGGGTTCTTTTCAATTAAGTGTGGTCAGTCTGATGATCTCCAGAGGTTATCGCCTTGAAAAATTCTAACCACCGTGGCGGCATGTACATGGACCTCGGTAGTACAGTGGTCTAAAGCACCCTGTTATTAACACAGCTGCCTGCAATTACTGCAGGTTCGAATCTTACCAGGCTCAAGGTTGACTCAGCCTTCCATCCTTTCTAAGGTAGGTTAAATGAGGAGCCAGATTGTGGGGGCAATAAGATGACTTTATAAATATACAAAAATATGAAGGCTATTGCTTAATGCATTGTAAGCCGCCCTGAGTCTCCGGAGAAGGGCGGCATATAAATCAAATTAAAAAAAAAATTATACCGTGAAAAGAGAACTAGCCAATGGCTCATTTCTTACAACACGTTATAAACTTGAAATCTCAGGATAAGTAAGCCACCAGCGAATTGGCAGCAAGCACATTTTGGGAAGAAAAGTATAGTGACTGAACAAAATGAATAATTTAACTCGAGGGTCTGGTTTGATTATCCCACTAAGGCAATGGCTGAGGTTTTTTTATAAAAAAGACTGAACTGATCTATGGTTATGAGTGGCCTGTTAAGAGGTGTTTTTTTTTTCCAAAAAAAAAGACCTTCTGATTCCTGAAAGCCAACTTGGATCTTCAACAATTATTTATATTTTATTGATCCATTTATATTTCATATTTCTTAACTGTCTGTCTTCCTCAGAGAAGGGCTTGGGGTGGTATACAATATAATACAGTTCTTTGTGCAACCTTGGAAGACCAGTCCAGGCATCTGGAATGGAATAGAGAAGGTAAATGAAACTTCCGTGGAGGTTTGGCTTTGACGTTCGTGTCCCAAAGGGGCTTTTCCAAAAAGGCAACTGGCCTTTCTTGTTTTTTTCCTTGAAAACGTTTCGCTTCTCATCCAAGAAGCTTCTTCAGTTCTGAAGGAAATAAGTTAGAGTTTTCAAAGTTCTGAAGAAGCTTTCTGGATGAGAAGCGAAATGTTTTCAGTGAAAAAAACCTAACAAAGTCCAGTTGCCTTTCGAAAAGCACCTTTGGGACAACTATGACCTGGATGACTGAGAATTTCCATAGACTATGACAGGCATGCAGTTCAGGCACAGAAACCTATCAGTTCTGTCTAGAATTGAACCCGGGACCATTTCATACAAAATAGCTGCTGCCCCACTTTTTGATTGCTGGAGTTTTACAATTATTATTATTATTAGTTCAATTTATATGCCCCCTTTCTCCAGAGACTCAGGGCGGCTTTTTAGATGTCACAGAGCCATATGCCGAAGTTGTTTCCTGTACAGGTAGTCCTCGACTTACAACCACAATTGAGCCCCAAATTTCTGTTGCTAAGCAAGACAATTAAATGAATTTTGCCCCGTTTTATGACCATTCTTGCTATAGTTGTTAAGTAAATCCCCACAGTTGTTAAGTATAACATGGTTGTTAAGTGAATCTGACTTCCCCGTTGACTTTGCTTGTCAGAAAGTCGCAAAAGGGGATCACATGACCCCAGGACACTGCAACCATCATAAATATGAGCCTGTTGCCAAGGGTCCAAATTTTGATCATGTGACCATGGGGATGCTGCAATGGTCATAAATGTGAAAAAAAATGGTCATAAATCACTTTTTTTTTTGGTGCCATTGTAACTTCAAACAGTCACTAAACAAATAATTGTAAGTTGAGAACTACCTGTAGCAGACTCTTAAGATTCACTGGGAGAAATCTTATCAACAAAACTTACCAATAAATTACATAAAATCCTCAAATGTACCTGCCATGTTTTAGTTTTTGAAAGACCTGGGAGTCAAGGTCACAGAAAGAGTCACTTTATGGTGGTGCTTGTGAAGGTGGGTACACCCCAAATAAAAAGGGGGAGAGGATGGAGATAAATATGTTGCTCAAATTCATCAAAGGAAAAAGCGCGGATAGAGAAACAGGATCTGTTTTCACCTGGGACTTTTTGTTTTCCCCCTTAAATCTTCCAGTCCAGCTACTTCGTCAATTCCAAGAGAAATGCGGTTTACTCTTATCTTAAGGAACGGAGGAAGTGCTCCAGTTTTACGGCTTTGTGATTTGTAACTGTTAGATTTCCCGAAGCACAATAGTCTGGCATCAGATTTCTCCCAGCTGAGACCAGTGGGGCTTAATTGTTGAGAAAGCCAAAGCCGATCACATCAAAGGAAAAAAAGGCAACTCTATCTGCAGCCAATTGCTACCCATCCACCTGCACGATGGGGGAGAAACAGCCCTCGGGATTGGTTTACTGCAATGGCTTTATAGTATTAATTTTTCTCAGCAAATGAGAGCTAACAATTATTGTTTTGGATTTGCTGGATTTGGCACATAAAATTGCATTAAGGGAAATATTGTTTTCTGTTGGAGGTGTCAGTGCGTTCACACGAAAGAACACACATGAATCTGATCTCATTCCTCTAACACAGGTGCGGGCTAGTATTTTGCAATAGACTCAACATTAGTGAAACATTGACTTAATTTAATTTCTAAGTTCATGCACTACATTGTATCATGAACTTTGTCACCCCATCCCTATCACGAACCCCAAAAGCTGGATTTTCTCCCTATGATATGCCATTGAAAAACCCTAGTTATTAAAAAACCAATAAAACTTTATGTGTGTGTAAATGTAGCTGTAGGTCTTAAATATGCAAAATTAGATTCATATTAATCTCAAAGAGGTTTCCCCCCCCCCTTTTTTTTTCTTGGCATTTTTTTCTACAAACCCTAATCCCTTGGATCGGTTGATGTCACTCAGGAAAATGGGTTAGTTCAGGAAGCAGATCAACATGTATGGATCCAGAGCTTTAGTGTAGCATATATATATATGCGTGTTGTGTGTGTGTGTGTGTGTGTGTGTGTGTGTGTGTGTATGTGTGTGTATGAGCTTATCTAGAAGAATACCAGATTGGAAGAGGTTAATTATTTTTATTTATTAAATGTATGTGCTGCCCATCTCCCTGATAAGGCAATTCTGGGTGGCTTACAAACTATAAAAATAGAAAATGTAAAAACTATGCAAAAAATAGAACCAATGAGACGGACGACATGGGTATGAGAACTTCTTACCCCATCAACCATCTCCAGTGGTGGGCACCCCTCTTGGAAAAAACAAATTTTGATATTCTTCTGGGAAGGTCAAAAGGATGGGAACAATTCTCACTTCCAGTGGGAAGCCACTATGGAAAAGGCTCTTCTCCTTGAATCTGCCTATTGGAATTCCTAAGCAAATGGGGTCCTTAGCAGGCCCTTTCTGCCAGAGCGAGTGGAGTCAGTTAGTCCCATTGGGGTGAGATGATTCCTCAGATACCCTGGACACATGTCATATAGGGCTTTTAAGGTAATAAACCTTTTGTAAGCTGCCTATAGAGCCACTTGGTTGAGTTGGGCAGCTATAGGGATGGGATGGGATGGGATGGGATGAATGAATGAATGAATGAATGAATGAATAGCCAGCCAGCCAACCAAACAACCAAACAACTAATCAACAAACAAGCAAACCCCTTGAATTGGACCTGGAAACAAACTGGTAACCAGTGCAGTTCATGCAATGGTGGGGTTTATATGTGTCACTCTCGGGGCCCTCAGAACTATACACAATGCTGCATTCAGCACCAGCTGTAGCAATAGCCACAGCACTTAAACCTATACACGTCTTCACAATGCTTTTACAGCCTTCTCTAAACAGTTTACAGAGTCAGTGTATTGCCCCCAACAATCTGGGTCTGTTTCTAGAGGTAGACATGCCATTGTCAGTCTCTTGGCCTCTGCCTAAAACTAATTCTTTCTCCAAGCCCAATTCTCAGCCTCTTGAGGGAGAAACTTAAGAGAATGGGGATGGGGGTGACAAGGATTTCAGCCGTGGAACTCTTTCTCATTTCAAACCTACTAGCTTATCCCTCTAGTACCTTAAACAGAGATGCTCTTAGTTTACTTCTAACGACAAGAAAGCAATTATTTTCACTGATAACAGAGGAATTGCAGGTAACTGTTTACAAAACAGATTCCTGGATTCTTATCAGCTTGTGAGCCATTTCATTAGGAGTGTCCAACTTTGACAACTTTAAGACTGGAGGGCTTTGACTCTCAGAATTCCTCAGCCAGCCATGTGTTATATCTCTGCAGCTCTTTAGCAGCGTAACCTACCTGGATTTTCTTAAGTCTGAGAGTGCCACAACCAGCAGTGAGGAAGGATGTGTATGATTAAATAATATAGAGGACAAGCACCAAACCCTTTCAGCATAAAATGTGTTCTGTTCTGTTTGAATTCAACCTGATTTTTCCATCTTCCCCGCTGTTTAAGTCTTCATCTCGACCTAACTGGATCTTCATCAGGCTATTTTGGAGTTTTTAGAGTATTTTAGAGTACCCCTTAGAGGTTTTCCCAGATGATGCTGATGTAGAAGTGATAGAACTTAGATTTTTCTCCAGTTATTGTTATTAGTATATTAATGTTTTTACAGAATTTTCCCCAGACTGCTAAGTAATGATTGCCATGCACCCTCTCTCTAATCTATCAACCTGAAATACACAATAGAGGAGCTGTAAGAAATCACAAAAAAACTTTGTCCAAGGTGCTGATATCCACAAGGGCTTTGGAAAGTAGATTTCAGGCAGATGAACTCAGACCTTATCCTCACTTCTCCAGGTGGAATGGGGGGAAAAAAGTCAACCAAGTGCTGAGGAATTGCTGTTGATTGAGCAACACGGGGCAATAAGAAAGCATTCATAACCAAAGCTACTACAAGCCCTCTCTTTCTTTCTGTAAACATGCTACCACAAGCTTCTACTGGAGAACATGATAAATCTTGTTGCCAAAATACCATGCTAGAGAAGAATGCATTAGATTGGAGGGAAGGTATGTTTGGTTTTTGTGGATTCACCAAAACAATACGTGGGGGCGGATATGTGTGTGTGTGTAAATTCCAGTACAGGCAAGCGCGTCTGTGTAACATCTGCATTCTTGTCATTGAGGTGCGTTTGACCCTTGCCCAATTTCTTTTGAGACTTCTTATTTGGCCAAGGTTCTATCGGCACCGATACCTTTAGGAAGTGTAAGATTTCTTGGCCTGTTGGCATGGGTCTTGGATTCTCCACCACCATTTGTTCTGCTGTACGTGCGAAGCAGCTATATATTTATTTATTGTATTTATATAGTTGCCCATCGCATAAATGTGACTCGGGAAGGCCTGAGGAGTCCTTGGCGCTCTCTGAACTTGGTTGTTTTCTTGTAAACGTTTCATTACCCAAACCAGGTAATATCATTAGAGCACCGGGTTTACATCGATGCTGGCTGGGGGAATTCTGGGAGTTGAAGTCCACCCATCCTAAAGTTGCCAAGTTTGAAAAACTCCGGTGTAGACAGTCATCTGTTTTTGCTCAGATCAAATTGGAGATAAGCTAAGATGGAGACAGTAATCCAACTTTGATTCCATCGTTTCTAACATTCCATAAAGGTATTTAATTAATCTGTAACAAGACCCGGAAAGTGGAATATTAGAGAAGTAGCGGCAAGAGACTGAAAGATAAATTGTCAGTGGTGGCATCTTCTACTTAAGGCCAAACTGCATGTATGTAGCAGGTATCTGTTGCTAGGTGGAGGAAAGAGCCCTTTTGATGTCTTGATGCAAGAAGGATGAATAGGAGCATCAATAAAAATATGCAGGAATAAAGGAAGGCATGAAGGGATTAGCTTTCCTTTTAAGCTTCATTATTTCACCAATACTATTAGCAAGAGAAGTTTCAATGCAGTGTGGTTGGCTTCCTCTTTCTGGAAGTGTTCCACTTTTGAGGTTTTCCTTTCCTCTGTCCACGCAAGATTTGTCTTTCCATTTTGTTCATGTTCTACACATTTATACTTCCCTGGTACTTCGAGCCCAGCAGATCAGATGCACTGCCATATTGGCCTCCAAGCAGGGGTGAAATCCAGCAGGTTCTGGAGAACCGGTAGCGGAAATTTTGAGTAGTTTGGAGAACCGGCAAATACCACCTCTGGCTAACCCCAGAGTGGGGAGGGAATGGAGATTTTGCAGTGTCCTTCCCCTGGAGTGGGGTGGAAATGGAGATTTTGCAGTATCTTTCCCCTACCACGCCCACCAAACCACACACACCAAGCCACACCCACAGAACCGGTAGTTAAAAAATTTGGATTTCACCACTGCCTCCAAGGTTGTGTCTCATTTAATGGGTAACCCAGTGAGGGACAATGAAGTGTTTAAGGAGGTAATATGAATGAGACTTCAACATTGATAGTGTGACAATCCACAGGACCAATGTCTTTGGAGATCCAGGTCATGGTTGTCCCAAAGGTGCTTTTGCAAAAGGCAACTGGATTTTCTTGGGTTTTTTTTTTTTTCCTCGAAAACATTTTGCTTCTCATCCAAGAAGTTTCTTAGGTTCTGAACTGAAGAAGCTTCTTGGATGAGAAGTGAAATGTTTTGATTTCAAATGTTTTCAAGAAAAAAACCCAAGTCTAGTTGCCTTTTGCAAAAGCAGCTTTTGGACCATTCACAGGGCCATGTGTTCTCTAAATGAAAATGTAAAAGAAAGGTCATGAAATGCTTTGATTTTCGTATATCAATTTAAATTTTGGAATGCTCACATGGATCTAGCCAAAACAGCAATGCCCATGTTCAATACTGGCAAATTTGAGAGTGCTAAAATTGCTGAAAAGAGCAAGAAGCCAACGATAAGAAGCAATCCTAATCACAGATGCTGAAGAAAAGCATTGCAGGAAGCAATCTTAGACTTTAGTGTACTTGAGTTGCTACAGGCCAAATGCTGTTAAACTGTGGCCTACACAGCTCAGCTCAGCCAGCATGAACTGAGCTATTATACTTAAGTTATTATACTTATACTTTTGTCACAGTCTGCCAGATCTTTGGGTTTCAGCCATAAGATACTAAGGCTTATCTTTCCCAGCTGAGTTAGCAAATATATTACAGATCAGACTGAGCATTCTGTAGCAACCCTGGATAATGTTGTGCAGAGGTATTAGGTAGATTAGATTAGGGATCAAGATTGAAGGAGAAGTTGGGTTTATTTATTTTATTTATTTATATTTGAATTTATATACCGCCATTCTCCCCTAGGGACTCAGGGCGGTGAACAGCCGAAATTAAAATACATATAATATAAAAGTTAAGAACAATAAACCAAATCAATTACAGATCTTGCTGTTCCATCTCTACAATATGAGCGCCTTGCTGAGTTTTGAATCTTGGTTATTTTATTTTGTGGATTAGCAATTTGTGAGAACCCAGCCTGTCTGGTTAGTTCATTGGCTAATGGAACTCAGAAAATTTGATTAATTCTGTTGTTCAGGTAAGGCATGCTTAGGTGAAAACATCCATTAGCATTTTGGAAAGTAGATGATACTAAGGAAAAGTGATTCATTCAATAGGATGGATCAGTAATTGAGTAATATAAGGGAGTTTACTTTATTTATAAAGATCTCTATGCAACATTATTTAGATGTATCATATGACCTGATTCACATGTTGCAGTAAGTAATGGTTTGTTTGACCACGCTTTGTTGAATAAGTCACAATTAACTTGTAGTCATATGGTGCACAAAGCTCACCTCACAATTAGGAGGCTGTGAGTTTGATCCTAGGTAATGGCAGTTATTTCTCTCTCTGGGCACAATGAGAATATATCTGCTGAAAAAAACTCCACATTGGCAACAGGAAGGGTATCCGGCCAGTAAACACTCAGCTAGCTCCATTCACTTGCCTAGACTCCACCCCGCAAGGGATTATGGGGTTGTTAAAAGAGGATGATGATGATATGGAGCACAAAGCAATAAAATAAAATACAAATACAATTAACAACAATCTGAGTTCACAGAATAAAAGAGGCCAAACTACTCTCCCAGAATTCAGAATTCAGTTCCCAGAATTCTTAGTCTCAGCTGTGCTGAAGGGGGAATTCTGGGAGTAGCAATCCACTTCTGAAAGACACCCCCACGGAGAAAGTCTGCAGTTGAACCTAAACCAGCCACAATATAAATTTGCATCTGGACTCAAAGATTGTTACACAGAGATGAAAGAAAAAGTGTGGTTTTTTTTTGATTCTGTCGGCTGTTTCCAGGCATGCAACTGATCAACTCCTGTTTGTAGCAATTGGTTGTTCCATGCAAGGCATATGGAAGCTCACAGGAAACCCATCAGGGAGCCGCGCAAGGCCTTCCAGAGCTTTTGGCCAGGAAAGATGGAAGCGGTGACCTCTTTTTTTAAAGTAGCAGCTGGTTACAAGACCCAGGAACTGAATTGAAAATGTCGAAGAATTAAGTTGCACACAATACTCTGAATAGGGAAGCGGAGAGGAAAGTATGTGTGTGTTGGGTGCGTGAGCAAGCGATTATGTGAGTGGGAGGTTAATTAAGTTGGCAAGTGGAGGGAGAAGCAGGCACTTGGTTGAACAGTTGGCGAACATGAATTCAGAAATGGGCCAACTTCATTAGCAACCATCCTGGTTCCTTTACAAAGTGATACAGGGGGAAGAATAAACTCTGGGAGGAATTGGAAGTCCTTCTTTATTTTCTGGAACAACAAGGCTGCCTGGGTGCAAACACCAGGCCTCCCTCCCTCCAGCAGGGCCAAGGAAGGGACTGTGGAAGGAAGGAGGAGAGTTAAACTTCCACTCCCTGTACCCGTGTTCCTCATGAAAATTACAACCTGAAAAGAGTATTACATAAAAATAATAATAATAAAAAAGAACTAGGTGTGGTTGTTACCTGTACAATAAACCTAACGGCTGGTTTGTCCCCAAGAGGCATCCAGAATTACACTTAAATCTGGCGCCTTTTAATTCCACGGTATCTGTTTGGACGCCTTTGTTCTTCCTTCATTTTAAATTGTCTTCGTTTATGGAAGAACCACCATTTCATAACCCAAGGGAACAACTATCTAGCAGTAAGACATGATGACATGATAACATTTATTCCTGGTAAAGTATCACCAATTGAAATGTGAAAATGTTTCAGCTCGTAAAATAGAATTAATTACTGTCCCCCATTTATTTATTTATTTAATTATGACTTAAAGCTTAGCGCGTAGCTGTAGTATAGCTGACAAAATAATTTACATGGCCCAATTGGGTATCTTTCCTCCCCCCAAAAAAATTATTGGGGTCAAAGCAGAAATAACAGTTGATTGCATCATGAAAAAAAGTGACAAATTGTTGTGTGGTTGAGGGACAGCTATATATTATGTTCACACACCACTTTTAACAACCCATTTATAGGATTGAGAAAATTTATTGGCACATAAAATATTCAAAAGAATTTCCACAATAGGTAAATAAAAAAACTAACCAGGATTAAGATCTCCAGGTTTAGAAATTTGGACAAATGGAGCCACTGAGTTTTTAACTAACTTGTGTAAATACAGCCATAAAGAGAGGGAGGAAAAGAAAATTGCCAAGAGATTCTTGCAAGAGGGAAAACAAATAAAAATAGTTGTATAAATCATATGGCTTGTTATTGGGCATTAAATAATATTGTAGGAGTATTTAACTGATGGAGTTTATCCCTTTTCAGGTGGGTTCTTCATTCTTAGAAAGCCAGAGATTGTATATCTTTTTCAGTGGCTTCTACTCTAAATTGCCCAAGTTGCACAAAAGTAGAAATCTTGCACTGTGAAAATGAGAGTATCTTTTTCCTATCTTCCCTGGGAAACCTAGAGCTCACTCACTGTGTCCAGAATAGAAGCCATTGGATGCCAGTCTCTAAGGTAGGCAGTGATTTAAGACTATAAGAGTTATGAGTGCCAGTTTGGTGTAGTGCCCATGTGCTGGCTTGGAAACCAGAACACAGTGAGTTCTAATCCTGCCTTAGGCATGAAAGCTGGTTGGGTGACTTTGGACAGATCACCAGGAGATGGTAAGCTCTAGTTCTGCCCTAGGCCTGAAAGCCAATTAAGTGACTTTGGGCCAATCACCAGGAGACAGTGAGTTCTAGTCCTGCCTTAGGCATGAAAAAGACTCAGCTGGGAGACTTTGGGCCAATCCCTCTCTCACAGCCCAACCCACCTCACAGGGTGGTTTTTGTGGGGAAAATAGAAGAAAGAAAGGAATATTATGTATGTTCTCCACCTTAACTTCCTTATAAAGTCGTAAAGGCGGGATAAAAATTGGATAAATAAATAAGAGGGATCCCTCTGGATAATATAATTTACATTTAATACTAAACTCTGTAACTGTATTCCTATTTAATTTGGAAGTAAAACTCCCCTATGGTTTCCACAGCACACTAGAATAGAATAATGTGATGTGGGTTTACCATATGTTTGGTATATCACATTCTGAGGCGGTAGGAATTGTGCTTTGTGAATACAATTTATAGAGTTTTATGAGTCTGTCTACCCAGCCAGTGAATAATCTGGGTTTTGGATGTTGTCATTCTAGACTTCAGCAAAACTGTTCTTTCCATTTTCCCAAGTTCCTTGTGATTTCTCTAGAACCAAGTCAGTTCTCATTGGAAGAGCTAGATTTCCTCTTAAAGAATCCGCTCTCTCTTTTTTTTTTCCCTACCACACTCTCGGTTTTGATGTGGAAACGGACGCCAAGGTTTGAATACCTGTTTAAATAGGTAAAGATTTCCTTTAGAAATGGAGAGAACTTCCGGCACTAGGCGTGCTTAATGCTTTAGTTGTTGTTTGTTGTTTAACTTGGAACGTCAAGGTTACAGTCCTGCCACTGTGGCCATAAGCGTTCCACAATTGATCTATTGTTTTAGCGTTATGGCTACAACTTCCTGCTGTTTGATTGTGTTATTAAGTTATGCACACTATGTATTGGAGTGAAAGACTCGGCGAGGGGTGATTTGTGATTCCGAGAAAGCGTGTGCTTTCGGACTTGGAAAAACAAGTAGACTTGTTTGTCTCAAGGCTTGGATGCACAAAAATAATATAGCTTTTTTTTTTGTATCTAGGAAACTGAACCAGTGGATTTGTTCTTACGTAGTTAGTAAACCTATGCGGGTCAGTTTTTCTCAGCCGCAGCTACTTAACAGGATTGTTGCATTGATGAAATAACATTGAGATTATGTGTACTGACCAGAGATGCTTGGAGGTGGGAGGAAAAAGTCACAATGAACTTCATTGGACATTCACTGGATTATGTAAGATTTGTTTTGTTTGTTCAGATCAGTATCTAGTCTAGTATTAATTTTCCAACAGGGCTTAAGCTGTTGTTTCTAGAAGCACAGAGTGCTTTTTCAACTTCCTGGTCATATTGACACTGAAAATGGATGATTTATTAAGCTAGGGTGCCCTTTCCCCTCTTTGGAAGAGCTTTATAGTTCCTGCTGCCTTAAGAAAATTCAAAATATTCTTAAAGATCCATCTCATCCTGGGCACCCTTTTTTTGAACTGTTACCATCTGGCAGACGGTACAGGACAATAGAAACAAGAACAAATAGGCTGAAAAACAGCTTCTATCCCAGGGCAGTAACCGTATTGAATTCTACGGTATAGTGTAATATTAATGCGGTATCAGGAGTTTTCAATTCAATTGTACAAAATACGAAGGATGTGTGTTTTTGTTTTACTTTTTATAGTTATCTTATGTACACTGAAGATGGCATTTAGTTTCATTGTACGAGGTGCAATGACAATAACGTGAACTGAACTAAACTGGACATATAGATTCTGAAAAAGGATGATTTATTAAGCTACGACATAGTTTATTGGTAAGTCTATCCAGGTCCTTTTTGAAAGTAAGCAAATGGCCATCACTGCATCCTGCATCCAGAAATACATTAGATTACTCCTGCTTTTCTTTTCTTTTTTTTAAACATGCACTGTTCTGACTCTTATGTAAAGAGGGGAAAAATGCAGCCCCTCCCTTCATTCCAGATACAAAAAGGTTGCTGCAGATTAGGGAAAGGAAATAACTTGCGAACATTGTGTTCCTTCTAATCTTTATACGACCTGTAGAGGCAGGTGTTTTGAAGGGAAAGAATGGGAGCGAATGCCATGGGTTGCGCAACAGGAGCGAAATATGCTAGACTTCATTAAATATGTCTCAGCTGTCAAAGAGACACCAGTCACCGTTCTTTGCAGGCCTTCTGCCGATTCAGGGGAGCAGCGTATGGTCTTTGAGCTTCTTTCGGAAGCCTTGTGGCCCACGTTTGAAAAAAGAGGTGTTTGCGGCATCTCTCACAAAATGGCTGCCTATTAATCTGATGAATGCCATTGTGATTCTGGTCCCCCCAAACCCATTTATTGGAATGAGAATTGGGAAGCTTCTCATTCTACCCTCACTAGTCCCATCTACTTAAGAAGGCCTCCATGTCTTCCCATTGCCCTTCTCTCCCCCCCCCCCCCAGCAGTTGGAAGTGATGCCTGCCATTTTTTATTTCCCAGGGCTAGGGACCCAACTTTGAAAGGCAAAATTTGCAGGGCCATCTCTCCCTGCGAGAACTGCCTGCCCTACTAGATCCGATAGGAGCGTGAGTGGAATCTCCAGCTAGAATGGTAGGAGGTGTGAAGAGAGGGGCAAGCTTAGAGTCCTTGCACAGCAGGAAGTGACGCAGGCTTTATCTCCCCTAGAATCCCCTTTATCTGGCTGTTCCCAAGAGAACGTAGTTTAAAGTCCCGTGAGATTCTTGTAAATAGGCATGTAGCAATAAAGAGGTAACTTTGATCAGCTCAAGAGTGTCGTTCTGGTTCCTGGTGCCTGATGGGGGAGCACGCTGCAGGTCCCTTCTGTGAAATCTTGCCATCAAGTGGGATCTCAGAAACATGCCTTGTCCATGGCTTCCCTTGCCTTATGGAATAACCCCCCCCCCCCCCGCCCGCCAGTGATTCAGTGGTCCCCACCCTTTTAGCTGTACAGAAGGCCATAAAGATCCAAGATTCCCCCTAGGTGGTGGGGTAGAATGGGAATATCTGGAGCTGGTAATAGGATTTCCCTAAGGGATGATTGAGACACCAGGTTTCGGGTTTGCTTTTTTGCTTTTATTATGGCTTATGGTTTTGTAGTTACTGTTTTTATTGTTGTGAGTTGCCCAAAGTTGCATCTGAGATGGGCGTCCATACAATAAACAAACATGTGATTTACATGCACGCGTAAAGGCATGGATGATGTAACAGGGCAGTTGTGAACCCAGGAACAGACGCAGTTGTTCTAAAGGGATCCTAATAGCTGCTACTGTACGTGCGTGCATGCTTGAAATAATTTTGCTTTTTGAATCCGGCTCTCTGCATACCTTACAGCTTTTCCACTTAATGTTTTGTAATTAAAAGAATATAAAGCAAAATAGGGAATGGGAAGGGACCAAAAGATCATCAAGGGAAGGGGGCACATTTATGCCTGTAGTGCAGGCATGTGTCAAACTCGATTTCATTGAGGGCCGCATTAGGGTTTTGTTTGACCTCGGGGGGCCAGGGTGGGCGTGGCCAGTTCGATGTCGGGGGGGGGGAGCTGTGGTGGACTGAGCCCTCTGTCAGAGAAAACGGGCTCCCAAGCTCTGTTTTCACTGGCAGAGGCATCGCGGGCCAGTCCTTCGCTGTTTCCAGGGCGGCCCTGTGGGCCAGATCTAAGCCCCCTGTCTTGAGTTTGACACTCCTGCTGTAGTGGATTGTTGTGTCAGAGGGTCAAACTTTGTTTTTTTCTTCCTCCAGGCAGGTGTAACAAAGCTGTTCAGAGTCAGGGAAAAAAAATTGTTTATTCTGCCATGTCCTGCATATTTCATATTTTCTAGCCTGATACAAATATGTTGTCCGGAAGGAAGAACATTTGATCCTTCTGAATACCAGTTAAAACACGGTCTGTTTACATTAACCATGTAATGCCGAGAAAGCATCTGTTCCGAAAATAAACAGGCACGTTGAAAGCAATCAAATACTTTTTAGCAGGTTACATTGCTGGCTTTAAAATACTGTGAAAAAGCAAAGAAATGAAGTATCCTTTCCACTTGTGGTTTTGTCTGTGATGCATCCATACCTCAGGTACATGTTTTAATGGTCTGCCCCATATCTGTCTAGGCCAGGGTTGGGCAGCTTTACAACCTCTGGACTTCAACTCCCAGAATTCCTGAACCTCCAGGCTCAGGAATTCTGGGAGTTGAAGTCCAGAGGTCTTAAAGTTGCCATAATTGTCCATCCCTGGTCTAGAAGATGCACTGCTTTCTCAGCAAAATTGAAATTTTAGTTTCCTCCATCATTCTGGCCATAGTAGTTTGCCTGGTTGTTGTGACTTTTAAATTGTGTATCACATAAAGCAGCACTTGACTGTAGCCTCCCTGAGGGAAAGCAAGGTAGAAATGTGCTTGTAGAAAAGGGCTTAATGGAAACTGGGGTGCCAGCGGCTGTCCCAATGTAGATACAAAGTTAACCCCCTTCTCTAAGCCAGCAGAGCCATATGCCGGGTAGGGCTTGCTGTATATATCATCTTTCCTTCTTCACGCCCTGCTGTGGCACTGCCAGTTAGATCGAGCGTTGCTCCTGGGGAGGTTGAATTCTTAGATGGCGGCGTGGAATGCACTGCTGCCAACTGCGAACAGACACCATTGCTCTTTTTGAGGGGGAGGGAAACGAATATTCCCCAAAGGATATTCAAAAAGAAATATCCTGCAGGCAGAACAGCACAGTCAACAAGGGTGTGATTAAAACCTTTCTTTTTGGACAAACTAGTTGTCTGTCTTGTATAAAATAAATAGACACATATAAATATTTATGCAGAGGTGGGAAATGCAGGCTGTCAGCTCAATATTCTACTGTATTATCTGTTGAATCAGTGACATTCTGCCTTTCTTTTGCAGCATTTTCTGGTTGGTTGGTTGGTTGGTTGGTTGGTTGGTTGGTTGGTTGGTTGGTTGGAGTTATAACATACCTTTTCTCTAGGAATTGAAGTTAACATAATGCTCCTGTCTCCAGGGGTAGGCTGCTGTGGGTTCGAGAGAACCTCTAGCTAAGATTCTGTGCAGTTCAGAGAACCCCGGTAGCAAAAATCCCTGCCCCCGCCCCCCATGCCCAGCTGAGCCGTGCAATCATCAGAGGCTTTTTTTCTTTTAAATGTCTCTGACGAGCCAAGCTCTGACGATCCCAGCTGAGTTGCCTGATCGGCAGAGGGTTTTTAAAAAAACCCTCTGCCGATCAGGCAACTCAGCTGGGATCGTCAGAGCCTTTTGAAAGCATTTTTTTTACATGGTTTTACATGTAAAAAATGGTTTTAAAAGTTAAAAAAAAAAAAAAATGGCCACGCCCACCCAATCACATTACCCCACCACCACCACCAAGCCACGCGCAGAGAACCGGTAGTAACAAATTTTAGATTTCACCACTGGATTATAGATACATAAAACTAGTCCTCAACTTACAACAGTTCATTTAGTAACCATTTGAAGTTACAACAGCACTGGAAAAAGTGGCCGACGTCCATTTTTCACACTTGCAACCATTGCAACATCCCCTTGGTCATGTGACCAGATGCTTGGCAACTGGTTCATATTTCTGATGATTGCAGTGTCCCGGGATCACATGATCCCCTTTTGTGACCTTCTGAAAGCAAAGTCAGTGCCATTTAACAAGGGTGTTACTAACTTAGCAACAACAGCGATTTAACTTTTAACCACTGTAGCCAGAAAGGCCATAAGACGGGGCAAAACTCACTTAACAAATATCTGGCTTAGGCACTAGAAATTTTGGCCTTAGACATAGACTAACTTTATTGTCACTTTGAATGTACACCAATCGGCATACATTAAAATGAAATTTGGTTGCATACAGCTCTCCAAGGGCCACCACCTCCAATATGCACTGCATAAACATGACAAACAAACAAATAAATAAATAATTATACATATACCCACGTATATCATATGAGGCTCAGTTGTTGTCGTAAGTCAAAGGCTACCTGCAGTCCCATTATCCACAGCCAGCAGAAGACTGCCATTGGGGACGGTTGAGGAACTCAAGACCTGAAATGATTCATCCTATCAAGCCAGTCCTTGGACACTTCTTTATAGAAGTGAGTGTTAGAGAACTGGGCCATTTGCTTGGGCTCAAATGTGAACTCTTGATTTACACCCCAGTTCCTGCCCTCTGATCAGACTCTGTCCGCACTTAAGTCATCTGGTGTCTGATTTGCACAAATAAACCACTGACCACTCACAGCTTTTGGGAGTCCCAGCATTTCTCTCCCACTCATAAAGATAACCATTGCCATAGTCTACACCTGAAATCTATTTCAATATTTTATCCATGCAATCTGCTTGGATCGGGATCCTAAAGGGGGGGGGGTTTCCTCAGTTTTCTGTGAAAATAACTGCCTGTGAATTCTAGTGCATAAGCTCTCTTTCATCGCATGTCTTAGATGTGACAGGAAAAGATTTGTGTGTGTGTGTGAGAGAGAGGTGGGTTCTAATTTTTTTTACTACTGGTTCTGTGGGCGTGGCTTATTTTGTGGGTGTGGCTTGGAGGTCATGTGACTAGGTGGGTGTGGTTAGCTGGTCAGAGTCATTTCTGGAAGGTCCTCGCACTTACGACCAGTCTTCGCACTTACGACCCGGCTCATTTGTTTGCTTTTAACACTGATCAGCGGTAGGACGGTCCTTTGAAGCCCCGCGGCAAGAGTTTAAACAGTTTTTTTTTCCCTCTAGTCATCAGCTGGGACTCAGGAGGCAGCAATAGATTGGGGGTGGGACCAAATAAAAGGTAAGAATAACGTAGGGCGGGTGGGAGGGCGGGGGGGGGGGGAAACCGATTCAGTGACATCATATCATCACCGCTACCGGCTCGGCCGAACCGGGAGGAACCCACCACTAGTGTGTGTGTAAAGTGAGTTACCCAGAAAGACACTTCCCAATTACTTATCTTGTAAAATATGCATAGGTAATTGGAAGAGTTGGAAGGGACCTTGAAGGTCTTCTAGTTCCCTTCCCCCTTCTAGTCTAACCCCCTTCCCACGGGAGGAAATCCTACACCACTTCAGACAAACGGTTGTCCAATCTCTTCTTAACAACCTCCAGTGTTGGAGCCTTCACAACTTTTGGAGGCAAGACGCTCCACTGATTAATTGTTCTCACTGTCAGGAAATTTCTCCTTAGTTGCTTCTCTCCTTCGTTAGTTTCCATTCTTTGCTTCTTTTTATTTATTAATTTTTTTTATTCATAAACATTTTGAATACAGTGTATTGTCAGGGTATATGCCGCCCTGAGTCTTCGGAGAGGGGCGGCATATAAATTGAATTAATTAAATTAAATTAAATTAAAATATCATTTACAAAAGAAAAACAAAGAGAGAACAAAAGGAAATATTAACACATATACTGGTAACAATAGTAATACTGTAACAATAGTTTTACATCCTTTGCTTTTTGCCCTAGTGTTTTGGGAATCGGTTGGCCCCCCTCTTCTTTGGGGCAGCCCTCAAATATTGGAAGACAGCTATCATGTCTCCCCTCGTCCTTCTTTTCATTACCCTCGGCATACCCAATTCCTGCAACCGCTCTCCATATACTTTAGCCTGCAATCCCCTAATCATCTTTGTTGCTCTTCTAGAAGCACTTTTTCTAGAATCTCAACCTATTTTTTACATCATGGCAACCAAAGCTGGATGCAATATTCCAAGTGTGGTCTTGCCAAGGCCTTATAAAGGGGTATTAACCACTTTATTGTATTTATGATTTTAAGTATTTTTAGGCTGGTTCAATCAAACAAATCTACATGGTTTAAAAATAAAACAATGTAAGTTCATATCAATAGCAAAATCATATCTTAAATAACTTAAGGCATAAATCAGAAACAAAATATTTTTATTATTTTATTTATATGCATCCTGCTTGTCATATCCTTCAACTTACTTAGCTTTCGAGCTTATATCCAGCTGGCCAATGTTTCTAGCTCCCAATAGAGAAAATAATAGAAGGATGAAAGTTATTTTCCAAATGGTTATGTATACAATTTAGCTCACACAGGCCTGATTAGAAATTTATATTTCCAAAATAAACAGGAGCAGGAATGAAATGAGGCTTTTAATGCAGATAATTATGAAGAGGTGAAGCCATAATATCTCTATGATTTTTTTCCTGTACATGATACCAACAAATTACTTCAGGTGTATGTCACTGAATCTTTTTTTAAAGAAATATGTCTTCAGAGGGTAGTTATTCACTTTATCCTGCTTAATCCAGGGTGGGACAAAAAAAAAAAGTTAAAGCAGGAAGATAATTAGAAACAGTAGGTTCCCCAAACATGTTTGAATATATTAGGATAAAGAATGAATTATTAAATATTAAAAGAGAGTATATATGATTAAAAATGGAGAAAATGGAATTTGAGGGCGAAAGAAGATACTGTTTATAGAAATAAGAATAGAAATATGAAGATTTGATTAACAATATGGAAAAAGAACACTTTGGCAGAAATTGTAACTAAGTAAAATATATTTGGATATGATAAGTTGTATATGATATGATACGATACGGTCAATACTCTGTTTCATAAAATATGTGGGTGTCTATTGGGGGGGAAACCCAATAAAACTTGATTTTTTTAAAAAAAAGAAACAATAGGTAAGAAAGAGGTTAAAAATCATGTTTCTCCATCTCAAATTTCCCTATTTCCTTTAAGTGTCGGTCAACTAATTGCTTTAAATCTTGGTTAGGCCTGCATACAGTGAGTGCATGCTGAGTCTGGTGGCACTTTGGGAATTTTCAAAATGTTTTGTGGGTACTTTCCAAAATGTCAGTTTGTTCACATCATGACTGCACTTTCTATCTAATACGCCATAACCGTGGGTGGCTTCCAGGAACAATAATAAGAACACACACACACAAAAGGACAATACACCCCAAAACAACTCCCAGTGTCCTACCTAAAAACACTCCCTGGTAATAAGCAATCCCCATGGTTGGGCTCCAGTCTCATTTTACCACAACACTGGAGGACAAAACAGTTACAATAGAGTGATTTAGCAGAATCCTATTTGCTCTTCTCTCTAATCCTCCCCATTTGTGGAGATTATATATATATATATATTCTTTTTCCTAAGCAGGTGGGCATCCTGCCAAAGAAAGCCCTGGGCTATAAATGTCCAGGATCTTTGTGTTTAATGTTATGAGATCCGTTTGTTCTGTCCCCGTCCCACACGCACACACACCAACAGACGTTCAAGAGTTAAGGACCAAACCAGCTGGCAAAATCCTTTTCCTTATGATAATGGAACTTGGCAACAACCTAGTGGCTGCCTGCCAAGAGTTTATTATTTACAAAGAGGAGAGATAACTTCTCCCCACTTCTGATACATCAAAAGAAACAACTCAATAATTACGGAGTCAATCAAGTCCAGAGATAATCCAGCAAAGTCTATAGCCAAAGGTCCGGCAATGCAGAATGACGTGGAAGTTTTCCGCTTTGTTCGTCACAAGGTTTGACTGGCCACCATGCTCCCTTTTATATCCTATGGGGTGTGGTCCAGTGACTCAGCTTAATCTCGGGCATGCCTTTTCTTCTGTTGCACGCGCTTATCTCTGCGACACTGGCGTGGATCCAGCCAAGACTCATTAACCTCATCACTGTCCATCTGTGGCTGTGTGGACGTGCTTGGCCCTGGCTCTATCTCTTGCCCTTCAGTGGACACCAAAGGCATTGCCAGAGAGGAGGGTCCTGGAGAGGGAGGCCTTGCCAACTCCTCTCCTTCACTCTCGGAGTCCTCTCCTGCCGATGACACAGGCTCAGATAACGGAGCCACAACACCGTTGTTGTTGTTTTTTGCAGCAAATCCAGATTATGGACTTGAAATTTCTGTTAACAGTATTTTGAAATGCCATCAGCATGGCCTTCTTCTAGAGAATCATGCTACCAGTTTCATGATTCCTGAAAGCATCGATCCACCATCCCCTTTAAGCACTGGGTATTACCAAATATTACGCTATTCATGAACAAGTCTTAAAACTTTTGCCATGGGAAAATTGCATTGAAAAAGACTTGAGGCGGCAAGATAGATTGTCGTCCTGCCACATTGCTGGAACTCCTTTGGACAGAATTACAGCCTCGGCACCATCCCCAGATCTTGAGGCAGAACAATTTTTACAGTAGATAAAAGGCTATAATCTTATTTGTGCAGATTGATACCCGAGTTCTGCAAAATTTCTCCAGCCGTAGAAATAGATACAAATAAATGTTTGAATAAACCTGGAAATCGTTAGGTGGTACCGTGGCAATACTTGGACGTTCTTTGAAGATTCGAGTGGGGATTATCCAGAATTTGGTGGTGGTGGTGGTGGGCTCTTAAAGTTTTCCAGATATTTCAGACAGAAATGTTAAGATCAAAGCTACTATTACTCAATTTTGGCAAGCCTCTTGGGAGATTTGTGGATACTCATCATCAGTAGCATTTCCTTTGTCTTCAGAGTCCTTGGACAAACCTTCAGAATGTTCTTAATTCCATATGAAATAGAATACAGACAGTCCTTGACTTACAACCATTCGTTTAGCAACTACTCCAAATTACAGTGGCACTGAAAAAAGTAACTTATGACTTATTATTCGTTTCATTGCCAACTGCTTATACGGCATTATTGCCAACTCTTTCCTAACCTTCCGTTGGAACGGGTCTTCCGATAACTTAAATCCATTATATTGAGGCCTGCTGGGAGGAGAGAGACCAGGTGTGAACCCTGCCTTTGGCACAACCTCCTTGCAAGTGGTAGATCTTTCCTATGGCCTGAGAGAAGAGCAACCAGGATGATTTGGGGACTGGAGACTAAAACATACGAAGAACAGTTACAAGAACTGGGCATGGCTAGTCTAGTGAAGAGAAGGATTGGGGAGACAGGATAGCAGCCTTCCAATATTTGAGGGACCGCCACAAAGAAGAGAGGGTGAAGCTATTCTCCAAACCATCTGAAGGAAGGACAAGAAGCAGTGGATGGAAGCTAACCAAGGAGAGAAGCAACCTGGAATTAAGGAGGGATTTCCCGACAGTGAGGACAATTAACCAGTGGAACAACTTGCCACCAGAAGTTATAAATGCTCCATCACTGGAGGTTTTTAAGAAGAGATTGGACAGTCATTCGTCTGAAATGGCATAGGGTCTCCTGCCTGAGCAGGGGGTTGGACTAGAAGACCTCCAAGATCCCTTCCAACTCTGGTACTCTGTGAAAACACGTCAGTCTTAAGACTGAACAAGCTGATTTCCTTATTCTCTCTTCCCATACTCACCTTATCAGTCTCATTGCCTTTCTCTCAACTAGTTGTGGCTTCTCTGAATCTAGTGTGGCACTCACACCCACACAATACTTTGAGCCAGGGAGAGAGGGTACAGGTTGTAAGTCACTACCATTGACTCGGATTGAGAACTTCTGATTCATGTGGCCTAAAATTGCATTTTTACTATTCGGGACGTTTAAAAAAAAAAAAGGAATAGTATTGTTTTCCTAGGAAGGATATAGCACAGCATAGATTGGTCTTTCTCAAGCTTTGCAACTTACAATGGGTGAACTTCAACTCCCAGAATTCCCCAGCCAGCTAGATTGGCTGGGTAATTCTGGGAATTGAAGTCCAGCCATCTTAAAAGTTGCAAAGTGTGAGAAAAACTGGCATAAATAGGCACAATGCAGACAGTGACTGAATACTATCAACATGGCATTCAGGATAAACTTTAATATGACGGTTATCTAAGTTTATGCTCCAGCTACTGATGGAGATCCCACCTCTGTGGCTTGTTTGTGATTCAGCGTACGGTGCGAATCCAGATTATTATTTTAGGAACACAAATCTAGCCAAACTGAAATCGTTGCAACGGGTCAAAGGCCCTGATAATTTTCGGCCTGTTTAAAACTATTATATCCTTGTGCTGTTTTACTACTGGGTGGGTGAGTCATTGGTAACGATCCTGAAAGGGAGTTGATTCCTCAAGCCACAAGCTGCCTTGGCTTTCGGCGTTGGTGAAGCTGGTTGGAAAAGAATGAGAAGAACCTTTGAAAGAGTCTTGTCAGCAGGGTAGTTCACTAAAGGGAGGCTCGCATTCAAGATGGTGGACTTTTAGAAGTCCCTTGTTGAACACGGAAGTCCAGACTACTAAACAGCCTTTGCCTTTGGCTCAGAAAGGCCCTTCGTCCTTCTTTTCACAGAGTATTTCTTGCTTCCTGCTTTTTTTTTTAGAGTGTTTTAATAATACGCTCTTTCTTTCTGCTATTCTTACAAAAAGCGGAAGTGAAAGCTGTCCTTGTCTTCTTCAAAGCTGCAACTGGGGACCAGAGAGCAGCACACGGGGGAATTTCGAACGGCTGCAATGCTAAGTGAATCGTGGTTTAACGCGAAGCCATTGTATCCAAATGTGGCTTAGGTTCGGTTTACTTTTCAGACTGGAAGAAACGTACATGCCTGGTTTTCCACAGGTACAAACTTAGTACACCAGCGAGGAGAGTTTTAGGAAAGAGATTCCTCTGATACTTTAGCTTAGTTTCTCATGAGTAGAACTTTCTCCGGAGAGGAATGGAGGAAAAGCTACTTAACTATGATTCTCCTAAATGTAAACTCAGTTTCATTTAGGCCATGAAACACTGTTTTGGTAAGGAAAATATAGAACTCTCAAAATGTGTTAAAGTATTTCTTTACTCAAGACATATTCCTTCTTCTTTTGTTGTTTTTTTGCAGGGATGGAAACCCTGGTTAGATTCTTATTACGTTCTCAGCTAAGCTAAAATGTTGGATACTTTATGGTTTAGCATTTTGTGAGAACCCAGCCAGCCGCTGCCATGGCATGTTATTTTATATTGAACCTTCGTATTAGGCATCCAATGGTTTATACTGAGTGGAATGGCTTGTTGTGTGAACACAGCAGTTATTTAACCGGCGTAGGCTTAAGTAGTATATATTGTGCGAATTCAAATCTGAGTCGTCCTAGAGAATGGTTATATACCACAAGATTATACTTTTCAACAGGTTGAATTTTTTTCGAGCACTTTGTTGTTAATCACGCGGAAGCAAAAGGCAGCTCATTTATCACTGCTGCTTCACCTGAATAACTGGTTTCCTTCTTCTAAGCTTAAGGACTAGAAGCTTAATGTTTGTTTTTAAGAAAGAGCAGCACTTCTCGAAACCCCCCCCCCCACTTTTTCTGGCTTTTTTTATGCTTCTGTTTGCACATGCCCAAAGACAAAGTCCACACATTTGCCCTGGGGAGACTGCACGCTCCCTCCCTCCCTCCCTCTCCCTCCCTCCCTCCCTCCCTCCCTCTCTCTCTCTCTCTCTCTCTCTCTCTCTCTCTCTCTCTCTCTCTCTCTCTCTCTCTGGGAGGTGTGAGCTGCCATGTCTAGCAGCTGGGCCCTGTTGCCCTGAATGCTGTTGGCACCACTTAGACAATCCGTCCAATTAGCGAAAGCTGGCCCATGTTCTCTCTCAAGAACATTGCGGTGCACGACTTCCAAGCTTTTCAAAACTCCAGGGCTAATTATGCAGCTCTTAGAAATAATGACAGGTCCCAAAACCTCCGCTGTCAAGTCCTTTGCAACCATTGATCAGAAATACTTTCCTTGGGGGTGGGTTTTGTAGCACATCTATAAAGGGTCTGTGGGCTTATAGTTCTGCATCAAAGAGCAATGCTGGACCCCAGGATCAGGGTGCCAGGAAATGCTTTTGCCAGAAGGAATGGGGGAAAGAGAACCCCTTTTGTTTGTGGGGGGTTTCAGCGAATTTGGGTGATTTTTAATGGGCCTTTTCCGTCCGGACGTTGCCAAATTGTATCATGGGTTGGACAGGAAGCTGGTAGATCTGTTGGTGAGAAGGGGCTCTGATTCTCGGTGAGGGATGCTCCGAGGCATCTGGTTGGCTTGCAGGATCACTGTGCTTGGGTTCACACACTAGTCTTCTGCTAGATTTTGAAATTAAACCATGTTCTTAGTGCTCGCAATGCACTGAACAGTAATCTAACCAGTTTAGATTGGTACAACGTGCTGAGCTACAAAAAAAGTATATATATGTGTGTATTTTAATGTCAACACCTATTTTTTGTAAACAATTTTTCTTACTATTTTTGTTTTGTACCACTCTTTCTTGGATTATTATTATTATTCACAAACTTCATTGTAAAATTCTGTACGCTTTGAAGAAAGTTTTGAATGAAAAATGCAAAAATAAGATAGGGTCTTGTGAAAAATCACCAGATTTCTCCTTCCATCTCTAGCCATGCATGCAAACTTTCTCTGCCCATGGCCTTTTCGTGAACACTATTTCATCATCTGCATTTGTTCCTTTGGCATATCATTCCTCAGTTTAAACAACCGTACAGAACTGTCTGCAAAGCAAAAACAACTACCCTGTTTTGGGAAGGGACTGGAAAATTTAACTGCAAATCTGTAAACTTTCTGTATTCTCCCCTCCTCTTCCAAAGAAATCCCTATTTGCCTATCCCTTGTCAGTTTGAAATCTCATTAGAATAATATATATACTCCACCTTCCCTTAAGTGGCCAGAGCAGAGACATGCTAACAATACCATATATTATATCATGCCCCACGTATGAGGTCTTACATAACTTCCACACATACCTTTTGGAGAGGGGAGAATTTCTCTATATTAATTTTTTCCCTATACTTTGTGTGCTTTTTCTACCATGCAGTTAGATCTTTACAATAATTTCCATGATCCCACTGATGTATGTTTTTAAAAAGGTGAGAAGGAGGAAGATGTACTATAGGTAAACAACAAATTCAGCATGAGAGAATTCCAGTGAGCAGAAATACCAACTGTGTTTATGTTAATATATTTTATAGGAGGGGAAAAAATACAAATGTTTACAATATAGTAAAATAGAGAGACCAAACACTTAGTCATCTAGAATTCTTTGGATATAACTGTGGGTACATGTCTACCCTCCTGAGTAGTTTTGCCAGTGGTTTATGTGTTCTGAGTATTGTCATCTGAAGGCAAAGCTGGATTGACATAACTTGAAACTGTATTCTTGTTTCATCATAGCTCTAATCTGGGAAGTTGTTTGGACAATGAATTGACTTTTCCGTAGTGTTTTCATATCCTAAAACTAGACTAAATTATGAAATTACGAAATTTAGCCAGCAGCCTTTATTAGGTGATGACATGTATTCGCAGTGGGATATAATTCTTTATAAAGTTTTATAATACATGTGCATTACTGTTAGTGGTGGAAATACATAGTTGTACACTTCTTGCATTCTATATACAGTACAATGCCTCTTAATATATGGATTTTATGCAAACTTGCATATAATTTAAGAGAAAAGATGTCAAGGATTTTGGCCCTTCTTTGTAATTAACTCTTTGTACCAGATGACCAAGAAGTCCTTTGTGTACACCAGAACTTGAGAATAAATATCACTGAATTTACTAGAAAAATATTAGAAATACCCATAAGTTTGCACACTGTTATTTAGAACATGATCCTTTGCATATTTAAAATATTATTTTGGTTCCTGGCATGGATTGTATGTGTAGGTTTTTATTTGTTTGGTTTGATTCCTTTCTGAATTGATTCTGGATTTTAATTGGTACCGTCAGTGTGCAGTTCCTGTGTTTCCCAATAAGCAAGTTTGCTCCCTGATTTGAAATGTCTGAATTAGAATTGCTAGCAGAGTAGTTTCTTCTTTCAGCAATTTTCTGCCAAAGTCCCAAAACAAATGCATTAAAAAAACGCCCAGAAATGCTTTTCCCACAATTCCATTCCCTCCCCACTTTTTCTCTTTTATGCCAGTTCACCAGAAGGCTTGCAAAAAATTGGGAGGGTAAGGAAAGAGCTAACATGACTCTGATTCATTAAATGAGATGACGGAAATCAACCAAATTCCAGAAGTTACTAGCTTTGTACGGTATGTACAGGGCTGTTTTCTGAGAAAGGGCCAAAGGCCTGCTTTCTGTCATTCCTTTGTTCAAACTCCAAAGAGTTTCATAAATTGTTTTACAGGGTAATACTACAAAACAGTCAACTTCTCTAGAACTTATTGGGTGGGGACGGCCAGTCATGAGTTCCTCTTTCCTTCTCACGATGGACATTTGGAGTGGATGAAACTAAAGAGCCAAACAGAGAATTCATTGGATCCAGCTCAGTTGTTTTGGGTTGGCGACGTGCAGGGATTATTTCAGATTAGAGTGGCAGTTGAAGTAGGTCTGTGGAAAAACTGGGGAGTTACATGTCCTCTATCTGTAACCCCAATTTAGAACATAGAATAATAGAGTTGGAAGGGACCTTGGAGGTCTCCTAGTCCAACCCCCTGCGCGAGCAGGAGACCCTATACTATTTCAGGCAAATGGCTGGCCAGTCTCTTCTTGAAAACCTTCAGTGATGGAGAACCCACGACTTCTGAAGGAAAATAGTTCCACCGGTTGATTTCTCTCACCGTTAGGAAATTTCTCCTTAGCTTTAGGTTGCTTCTCTCCTTGGTTAGTTTCCATCCATTGTTTCTTGCCTTGCTATTGGTGCTTTGGAAAATAGTTTGACCCCCTCATCTTTTCACGAGCCCCTCCAATATTGGAAGACTGCTATCATGTCTCCCCTAATCTTTCTTTTCTCTTGACTAGACTTACCCAACTACTGCAACCGTTCTTCATACATTTTATCCTCCGGCCCCTAATCATTCTTCTCCGCGCTCTTTCCAATGTCTCAACATTTCACAAGGTTTCGCTTTCTCTCAAAATTGTCCTGGTCATAAAAGTCATAAAGAGCATATGAATAAGACGCTTTGACCTCATGCTGGCTGGGGAATTCTGGGAGTTGAAGTCCACAAGTCTTAAAAGTAGCCAACGTTGGACAATCCTGTGTCAGACTATATAGGATCATTTTTTGTGTACATTTTTAAAAATAAAGGCACTTTAAATGAGAAGGCCGTGGCTTTTGCCACCTGAAGGATGCCAAATGAGAGAATTCAGTTGAGACTGTTTTCTGGAACGGAGAGAGGGAAGACCCTGCCCAAACCTCCCCACTGGGTGTCATCATTTATCATTCAAAATAACCGCTCTTCTCAAACCCAAATGAGGAAACTAACAAACTGAGATAAATGAATAGGCTTCCCTACCCTAGTTTCAGAGTGGCTGTTTATTTGCTTGAGGAATAAATTAAGGGCCCGTGAGAGTTGGGTAGAAATTCTTCCATCCAGTCTCTTTGTGGAAAAAAGATCCCGGTTCCATTTCTTTCAATGTATTTTAGCCATTGCTGTCCCAATCATGGTTGAGATTTACTGGATTAGTTGTGGCTCAGTTTTAACCCAAGCTTCGCCCCACGATTTCTGTCCCAAGAAAATTGTTCTGCAATCTGCATTTTCCATTGCACAGTTGATAAATAGAATTCTAGAGAAGGGAGAGGCAAGGAGGACATACAGGCCCACCCACTGCTTAGTGCTGCTGTCCAAATCGAAGCTTCTCCAATTTCAGCCTTACTTTGTTCTTCTGCTTTAATAGATGCACAGCGCAATGGTACCCACTACTTCTCCGGGTCAGTGATCTTCAACCTTGGCATCCTTACAATTTGTGGACTTCAATTCCCAGAATGGTGGCTGACAAATTCTGGGAGTTGAAGTCCACACCTCCTAAAGTTGCTAAGGTTGAAAAACATCGCTCTGGATCATTGGTTTCTATTGTTAAAACTTTAGAAGTTTCTTCTAACGTTCAATAGGAATGTTGTTTCAGGTAACTTTATGGACAGCAATACAGCAGCACAAACTGTTCGGGTGAGAGAAAGCTTAATTCTGTTTTTCAAGGTCTCCACATTTTCTTTGGTCTAAGTAGTGGATGACAAGTAATGATTGCAGAGAATTTTTGCTGGCATATTTTGAATAATAACAAAGCTGCTTTCTAATTTCAGGTGTAACTCTTCTCAGGAGGATGCCTTGAACCAAAAGATGATTGTTACAAAGATGAGGTGAGTTTTGTTTTCCAGTACATGAGCTTTTTTCCTAATATTAATAAATAATAACTTAAGGCGGCAAACATATTCAACATATCCTCCTATTTTCCCCACAACAACCCTGTGAGGTGAGCTGGGCTAAGAGAGAGGGACTGGCCCAAAGTCACCTGGGTTGCTTCCATGCATAAGGCAGAACGAGAACTCATGGTCTCCTGGTGATTGGCCCAAAGTCACCTAGCCAACTTTCATGCCTAAGGTGGAACTAGAACTCACCGTCTCCTGGTGATTGGCCCAAAGTCCTATTTTCCCCATGACAGTCCTGTGAGGTGATTTGGGCTAAGAGCGATGGACTAAATCACCTGGGTGCCTTTCATGCATAAGGCAGAACTAGAACTCATAGTCTCCTGGTGATTGGCCCAAAGTCACCCAGCTGCCTTTCATGGGCTACGGTACAATCTTCCGGTTTCTAGCCTGGTACCTTCACCACTAGACCAAACTGTCTCTCCACTAGATTATATATGGAGGCCACCCAGAAATCCTAGAACCCTAGGTAGTCCGGGGATTTGAAAAGAAGAAGGCAACAGCAATCCACTTCTCTGCTGTTGCCAGTGAAATACTATTTTGCACCATATGCTAAAGCACAAAATAAGGTTAACGTTAATCAAGCTTCATGCATTGTGTGGATCACATCCTCCAGATCTTCAAGTGAATAATTAAGTATTGTGTGAACTGAACCTCTGAGAAAGGTGAACCAAGAGGAAGAGACACAAGCTTGATTCGTGGTGACTTGATAGAGATGATCTCATCTGTTGTTGTTAGTTGCGAAGTTGTGTCCAAACCCATGGACAACGTTCCTCCAGGCCTTCCTGTCCTCCACCATCCTCTGGAGTCCATTTAAGCTCACACTGATTGCTTCAGTGACTCCATCCAGGCACCTCGTTCTCTGCCGTCCCCTTCTTCTTTTGCCCTCCATGGTTCCCAGCATTAAGCTCTTCTCCAGGGAGTCCTTCCTTCTCATTAGGTGGCCAAAGTACTTGAGTTTCCTCTTCAGGATCTGGCCTTCTAAAGAGCAGTCAGGGTTGATCTCCTCTAGGACTGACCGGTTGGATCGCCTTGCACTCCAAGGGACTCGCAGGAGTCTTCTCCAAAGGCCTCCATTCTTTGGCGCTATGGTCTCATCTACAGTCCTGGAATGCCTGGGTGATTCTCCCCCTTCAGACGCCATTCAGGTCCCACCACTCACAATGTCTATGGAGATTCTCAATCATCCAGTGTGTTTTTCAAAAGGCAACTGGACTTTCTTGAGGTTTTTTTCCTCCCTTGAAAACCTGCTTCCCTTCTCATCCAAGACCCAGTCAAATTTGGGTAACTGCTGCCCCCTGCTGGGACAAAATTTAAATTGTATTCTGAGAACTCAAGAGGATGAGAAACAAGAGAGGTGAGGGCCATGATTTGGTGTTAAATGCGGTGCTGTCTTGTGATTCAGGAGCTTAGTAAAAGGTAATTTTTTTTTAAAAAAAGAGATGAGTTAAATTGAAAGACAGTGGATGCATCCTGGAAGGGAAGAGGATTTCCTCCTTCTCTTCATTCGAAGGCTTTTAAGCAGAAGTGAGAAAACCACTGTGGATGCTCTGAGTTTGAATTTCTGGAGTTGGACTAGATAGCCTTCAGCTCCTTCTACCTTTGTATTATGCAGTTGATGCCTAAATAGAGTTAATAGAGTGGGAAACAGAGGATGAGCAAAATCATGATAACCTTCAGAATAACATCCGCCTGTACATTTGGATCTCACCAATCCTACAAAACATTAGATGATCTTTTAAAAATGTAAGTTTTTCCCCCCAGATTCTGGAATAGACCGATGTTCTGTCCATTTGGTGCAGAGCTTCCCTTGGTTATGTTCCCTCAGTTACATTTAGCTCCTAGGTGATGTTATTTTATATTTTATTTTTAGCCATTGTATCGATTTTAATTGTGTCGCCCAACATGCGTGTTGATTAGGGTGACCTTTATAAATCTGAATTACAACTAAATGTATGATACACAGCAGGGAGACCTAGATTTAGACCAAGATTCCTGCAGTGGGAGCAGTAAAAGATCCACACCACAGCACAACAGGCAATATGGTTGAAAGTTGGAGCAGAGCAACTCTGTAAATATTTCATTAAAAAATAACTTTTTACGTTTTTTGACATCAGAATCCCTTTCTGCTTTCCTGTCAGCCACTTCATTCTGAGTCAAGCCCAGATACAAGATCAGGAAGGAACAAAAACTGCCTTTTGATTTTAATTTGGATTAATTTTAATTAAAAATTTAATTTTTAAATTTAATTTAAAGACCACATTTTTCTATGTACCAGTCAGGGAAAAGAACAGGGGAAGGAACAGGGGAAGTGATCTTGATATCTTTTTAAACATTTCCTAAAGAAATGTTATCTCCTGTAGAAAAAACTTCTTAAAGAATTCGCCAGTTCATGTTATTTGTGAGTAATTTTCAGAGTCCCACTTTCAGGTTGCATGCTTTGCCGTTGATGTCCATTAACTGCTGTTAGGGATAGTTTTTAATTTAGAATTTTTAGTCAAAGAAATATCCTTCCCTAGGGAAGAGACGACAAAGAAGTTTTCCAGCAGCGAAATAAAACCTGAATTTTTTATTTTGTTTTTTACAGGTGACAAGAAAGGAAATGGAAAAAAAAAAAAGAATATTTCAAGATAAGAGATTGAGGGAAAGGCAGCATCTAAAGGATTAATCCCACCCTCCCAAAAAAATCAGTGCTGTAACCTGCGCTATTATTAGGCGGATATCAGATTGAGATCCTTCAAACTTTAAAGCCTTTTGGCCTTGGTCAAGAATGAACCTTTCGATTTCAGAATGCAGAGGAGAAAAATCTCCGTGTTGCACAGATGGTGCCCCCTGACCCTAAATCTCAGGCTTACATCCTGGAAGTCGTCAGTGCCAATGCCATGGCTGTTGCCAAGGGAGCCACGTGGAGAAGTCATCCGGAGTTGGTCATCACCAAAAAGAGTTTGACCATTTTTTTTACACTACAGTGGGTCATGTGGGCTTGCCCTTGAGGCTCATCTCACACATGCGCCGGTTTCAAGACGATCAATTTATCATTCGCTGAGGAGATACGTTCAAAACGGATGGTCTCCATCTCTGAACCAGTTGATGATTACAACAAGAAAGAGGATTAAGCAAGGAATTTGTGTTTTTCTATTTATTAATGGGAAGAAGACCTCATTTGCATTTTTTTGTCATCTGGAGGAGGAGCTTGAGGGAAACCAGAATCATCAAGCCTCATAGTGTCTCCTGGCCTGGGGCAGAACCTCTCCTTCTCGTCTGATCTCACCCCCCTCACTTGACCTGACTGGGATGACCTCCTGTTCCTTGCCCCAACTCCTGCCCACCTAGAAGTTTGAAAGCATGCAAATGCGAGTAGATAAATAGGTACCACTTTGGTGGAAGTTAAGAGCATTCTGTGCACCTTAGGTGTATAGCCACGCTGGCCACATGACCATGGAAATTGTCTTCAGACAGTGCTGGCTCATTGGCCCTTGAAACAGAGGTGAGCACCGCCCCCTATACAGGTAGTCCTTGAATTACGAGCACAAAATTTCTGTTGCTAAGTGAGACAGTTGTGAATTTTGCCCCATTTTATGACCTTTCTTGCCACAGTCATTAAGTGAATCACTGCAGTTGTTAAGTTAGTAACATGGTTGGTAAGTGAATCTGGCTTCTCCCTTTGACTTTGCTTCTTGGAAGGTCACGAAAGGGGATCACATGACCCGGGGACCCAGCAACCGTCATAAATGATGAGTCAGTTGCCAACTATCTGAATTTTGATCACATGGCCGTGGAGGATACTGCAATAGTTGTAAGTGTGAAAAACGGTCATAGCTCACTCAGTGGCCGTTGCAACTTTGAACGGTCACTAAATGAACTGTTGTAAGTCGAGGACTATCTGTAGTCAGCAACGACTAGTGGAGTAAAATCCACAGGGACTCCTTTACTTTGATCTTTGCGGCACGCTTATGAATTTATGTAGACTTAAGATACGTTGTTGAGATTGGAAAAGAGGCGAGGTCAACCGTTTTTTCTTCCATGTGGGCTCAGCTTTCTTTTTATTCTTGCAGCTTCCTTCCACCCTGAGAGCGGTTAAAGGTTTCCCACAGCAAGCTCAGAACTACATGTTGGCTTTTTCAAGAGGATGGTGCGGGAGGAAAAAAAAGAACATGGCTTTCTCTTCAGGAGTCTTTACCGTCTCGGCTTTGTTGAAACGAAAAGGAAATAGTCACCATGCCGGAATATTGGTCTTCAACACGTCCAGCTACAAGGAAGTCTTGCCTGGAGCTCCTTCAGGAATCTGGTTTCATATGGTGGTTTAGATTTAAGTACACAATGTCTAGCACCATTTGAAATCAGTGTTTTTGGGGGAAGAATGGCTACGCATTGACCCGTTTCGGAGTCCACCTTGGTTCCCATAGGCTTCCAATAAAAGCTTCCGCGACCAGCTCATTACATTGGATTTATTGCCTCTCTTTCTTGTACAGCCTCAGCAGTAAAACTGAGTTAATTATTAAGCCAGGTTAGACCATTGAAATGGTCTAAATAGACCTGGCCGTCTTAGGCAAGTCAGGAAGATACTGGGCCTTGGAAGCGAGCGTGTTTATGCATCCTTTGAGAATGTCATTGACAGAAGATTGCAAATAGAGATTCAGAACTGATTGCAAGAAAGTTTAAATAAGCTGACTAGGCAGAAAACCTCTTTTTTCCAGAATGGTTTCTATGCCACATTGTCACCATTTAAAAATAAATTAAGTGAGCAAATATCTAGGGCAGCTGGCTGGAAATTTGTTGGATTTGTATTCCCATGTATATTGTGCCAACACCTGAAATCCCGAACAAGAGCAGGGTTTGTTCTATTGGTATAATTAATATCCCTTTTCCTAGTCGGGGTTTATAAATATGGAAGTGAGGGTGTCTCTGTCAAAATACTCGGCAGCCACACATGCAAAGTTCGTGGATTCACAGATTCCAGTGACCCCTTTAAAGGATAACTGATTTCTTCTGGTGTTCGGAGTCTATTCTTCTTTCTAGCACCATTTGAAATCGGTTATAGTGATTGGGGAATGTCTCCCTGTTTGAACCCAAGATCTAGACGTGAAAGTTTTGGCCGAAAGGCTAAGATCCATCAGGCGGCCTTTGGGATTACGAGAAAAAAGTTGCAACTGGGACACATTGTGGTTCTCCTGTTTGAAAGGACACAAGAAACAATCGACACAGCGTCCCGTGGTTGTGAAACCAATTACAAAGAAAGCTGCACTTCGCAGCAGTATAACCGTAAGTGGAAGATTGTCTTTGTCTCTTGAGTGTGCACACAGGGAGAAAACCCGCCATGTCTCGTTCCAGGAACACGTTCACAAACAGTGACTTAACAGAATAACAGAGCTGGGAGGGACCTTGGAGGTCTTCTAGTCCCAACTCCCTGGTTAGGCAGGAGAGCCTCTACCATTTAATGGATTTCATGGTTGCTGCTGAGGAAGGAAGAAAAGGACTGTGGAATATCTCCAGCTCTACATTTCTCTGCTTTCACGCATTCTCATTCAGCAAAACAATAACCGCACTCCACAATGTGTGTGACTGGCCACGGGTACAGCAGGGTCCAGTTGATGTGACTCACTCCACTGAGGTGTCCCTCACCAAAGCCATGCAGCAGGAAAAGGTCCGGCTGTACCCTATTATGTGTCATTACTTTATGGACATTGGTAAGGCTCCTGAGAGTGTTGACGGAAGACTGAGCAGCGTATTGCGGAATGACGTAACCCAGCCTTTTCTACTTAGTTGCTTTTCAGATGCGTAAATGAAGACTGAATCATCAAGGCCCAAAGTAGCTAAAAGGAAGAGAGAGGGAGGGAGGGAGAGAGAAGCATGATGCTCACCTTAGAGCACATTACATGGATCTGTAGCCCACTTATGGACAAGCTGCTGCAAATCCTGGCTTGGTCCAGTTACACTGCGGAGTAGGCAGCAAACAAGGTTCCCAGGTCCTCAGCGGGAACAGCTACATGCACAGAAGTGGCAGGAAAGTGGGGTGGCCTTTTCCTTGGGTACAAAAAGGGGGGCTTGGCCTCATTCCCTTCCAGCCCCTCCAACCAGAACAAGATTGGAAGGTGTCTCTTGATTCGGGCCACTTCACCGTTTCAGATGCATTCAAGGATTCAGAGCTTTTCTCTGAAGATACGATGTGACCGTTCAAGACTTCCTTCCTTCCTGCAAAGCAGATCCTCTTGCCCTCACAATCCTCCTGCTCCTGTTTATACAGTAGCGGCCCAAATTGTGGAAACCTTTTGGGAAAAGCGTATTTTCTAAAACAAGCTAATAACACCACTTTTGGGGGGGGGGGGGAATTACCATAAAATTATATATCAATGGAAAGATAATTTAATCAAGAATGTAATGCAATAACTTTTATGAAGGATTTGCTATTAAAATAGCAGTTACAGTATAAAGAAAAGTGAAACACATAGAAAAACAAGATATACAAAAATTATCACCACATCAGTTAACACTTAGTTGGGTAACCTTTAGCATGAATGACGGCCTTACAACGTCTTCCCATGGAGTGAACCAAGTCGTTCTGCAGCTGTTATAATGTGAAACCAAGATTGAATGATGGCTTCCATGAACTGGGTTTTATTGCTGGATCGCTTCTGACTAACAAGTTTCTATCGTCGGTTCCGTAGATTTTCAATTGGGTGAAGGTCTGGGCTATTCCCAGGCCATTCCAGCAGTGGAAAATTATTATCTTGAAACTCCAAAAAAAGTGGTGGTATTAGCCATTAAACCTCAAAAATACACTTTTCCCAAAAGGTTTCCACAATTTTGGCCACTACTATATATCTATATTTCCTTGGTTCCTTTTTCATCCCTAATAAACATTTTAGATGGACACCGAAGAGGACACAATTGAACTGTGCACAAAAGGCAGGCTGTTCTGTCGTAACTTCAGGTAGTAATTGCAGCCTCTAGGCACAAGGGGGAGCCAGAGTTTATAGGAGAGCCCTGATTGTGAATTCTGTCTTTGCCTGCTTTAAGATTGACTTGGTTGTGTGCTTGTGACACTACGGCTTGCTGAAAATGGCACACTTTCCTGGTTTATATGTGTAAATTCATACTTCGTACGTCTGCACAACATATTTAGCTCTACCAAGCTGACCCATTTTCTGAATCCAAATAGTACATTGAACAAAGCAGCAGTTGGCGCAACACATTAAGCTAAAGATGATCATCATCATGTAAGATTAACACTAACCTTGGTCTGTGAACCCTGGCCTGCAAACCACAGTGACTGAACCACCACACTATGGTTGAGTGCCATAAAAATTAGGTCAGTGTCTTATAGCCAAGGTATTTTTTTTTTCCCAAAAGGCAATTTGACTTTCTTCTTGTTGCTTTTTTCTTTGAAAACGTTTTGCTTCTCGTACAAGAAGCTTCTTCAGTTCATGACAACCATGACCTGATTTGAGAGTCTCCATTGACATTTATCCAGTGTCTATGGGGGGGGGGGTGGAAAATTTTTTGCATCTGGGCAAAAGTTCATTTAAGCATCATTGATTTTAATCCAATTTTAACTAGCATAGGCTTTCCAATTGTAATTCAACAAAACTGAGCAGGAATGGGGCATTTATGGATAGTTTTAAGGACAAGAATCTGTAGTGTTACTCCCGCTTAAAATATCTGTTTCCTATAATACATACTCCATTGAAAATTGTCACAGGGGCATTGTGAAGTTACATCCTTGTACATGTGTCAACACGTTGGCATCCTTGTGATTTGCTGGAGGTACAAATGGTTTCCGGCATGTCCTTAGTTTGAATTGCACACATTGGAGATAGGCAAACATGGTGAATATTTGTTTGTGACAATATCTGGAATTTGTTTATTAAATGTGTATGTGGCCCAACTCCCAGCAACTCCGGGCAGTTCACAAGGAGAAAACACACCCCGTCCCCCAATGCAATAATAAAAAGAACAAAAGATGGCAACAACCAGAAGCAGACTCACTCACTATCCAAGTGACTCTAATCAAAGGCATCTGATTATAAAGGCAGATAAGAGGGAAGATGATACAGAACTGATCATGAATAGCATGGAAATATAGTCAGCTATCTTAAAAGACTTTTAAGAACTGGGCAAGTTTTGAAACTATAAAAGCTACAAATCACAACCACCACTTGAAACTTAACACATCAGGCTATTCAAGGAAAGGAGAAACACTCTTAAGAAGGCCTGAGTGTAAAAGGAAATCTTTTTTTTAGCCTCTTCTTACTCTCACAAAATCAGAACTTGGGTCATCTTCAGAAGCTCAACACAAGAAGGTTCAAGACAATACAGTTAATATTATGTAGTCTGCTGCCATGGATGGGTTGGTAGCCACCCATGAAAATGGCTGTAACAGGTGCCCAGCTATTTTCACTGGAAATCACGGGGAGGGGGGCAGTGGGATAGATGGATGGAGATGCCTCAAGTCACCAACCTCCTTTCAAGCTTGTGAATTCCTCATTTGGAATATTTTCAAAAAAAAATCCAAGAAATTCAAGTTACCTTTTGGAAAAAAAGTTTCTTGGAACAATATCGCATTCTCCTTGGCGGCTTGATCTCTCCTCCTGGACCAGCCCAGCCCCAACCACTTCCATTTCTCCTCCTCTAGGCTGTTCAAGCCTCATTCTCCACCCACTCTAGACTCTCTGCTGGCAGCCAAGATGCTCCTGAATCTTTTGCAACCCACAAATTGTCCAGCTAAGAGGAATATCAGCCAAGCAAAGCGTGTCAGAAGTTTTGTGCTTTCTCCTTTTTTAATTATATATTTATCGGAATAATAAAATCCAATAGAAAGAAAGGAAAGAATAGAAAGTGAAATGTGCAAAAGAGAAAAAAAATACAGAAAAGAAAAGAACAGGAAGAATATAGTGAAGAAAGGAAAGAAATATAGAAAGAAAATAAGACTGTTTAGGACGTGTGATAAACACAAGAAGAGAGGATCTATCAATGTAGAAGTGAAATAGTAAAATACATCGTAGTGGTGAATTGTTGATATAGAGACAATGAATGAGGATATCTGAAGAAATGTCAAGGATGTGGATACAAATTAGACATCATGAAGAACTTGTTGACAGTAAAAGCTGTCAGTCAGTGGCTCCCGTGTAGGGTGGTTTCTTCAAGCAGAGGCTGGATATTTAGTAAGGATATCCAAATACAGGGAGATTAAGTCTGTAATTCTAGGATCCTTTGACTTTAAAGAACATCTTTTTAACTGATCTTAGCAGCTGAGCAAGTAATTTAAGATATACCATTTCCGCACAACCAGCAGATTCAATTCAGCAATCTGCTCAGGAAATATATTGCAAAGAAAATCAAAATATTATTTGGGAGTCCTGCCAAAATGTTCTATTCACATTTTTCCTCAAATGAAGAAATCTGCTTTTGAATTCAATGACTTGCCACCTGGGGATATTCTAAACGAATGCATTTGCCTATCCCGGTCCATTCTTATCCTTATCTCACTCTGAAATGGCCATACTAGAGAGAATAAAATATCAGTGAGAGAGCGCCTTTGTAATGGATGCGGAGAGATTCAATCTTGATTATTTTTTGGATTGCCAGAACAGGCTACGTTGTAAAGAGTCAGGCTGGATTTATTAGCAGAAGGTTAAAAGCTATGTAAATTGCAGTTCCTGAAAATAGGGTTGTCAACAACGGCAGAGAATTCCCCTTACATTGCCTCAAGGACTATTCAAGATTTGTTTCTGGTACAGCCATGGTCACTTCCTCTTGTTTCCATGCTTTTCAGTCCCATTTATGAACTGTAAATTCCTACAAGAAGAACAAGGAGGGGGAAAAAAACTACATGAAATGAATTTTTCCACCATCCTTACTTGTTACATCTTTGTGTGTAAAATCAGAGATGTCTTCTTCTCTTGATGCCCTTTTGGAAAAAAAGAAGGTTGAGATACAAGAGGCTGTAGATTGTGATGAAGATGAGGAAAACCCAGTTTGTGATGCCCCCTCAACTACAGAAGCCCCCCTGATGATGGGCTTTGGCCAGTTCCTCCCCATCCGTCAAGAGTCCGGGGTGGGTGGGTGGAGGAGGGAATGGTCTGCTCTACACAAGGGGAGACCCAGCTTCAGGCCTACCTTCAGCTTGATTTTGGGTCAATGGGTCTCTCTTGGCTCTATTTCACAGGGAGTATGTGGGAAGAGGAAGAGGAAAGGTTAGGTGTCCTGAGCTCCCAAAACCAAAGGCCATTTCTGATTTCCAAGGCTTCTGTCTATGACAGTGATTGGCAACTGAGAGTCCTCTACATGATAAGAGCAACTGTGGCAGCTGGATGATAATGGTGTTACCCAGTCAGTCGTGTCTGACTCTTGGCGATTCTTTGGGCCAGGCCTCTCCACATCGCTACTTCTTTGAGTTGTTCCATGCTCAGCTTTGGTGTCAGCTTTGATGGTCTTCAGCCACCTTGTTCTTTAGTGACCTGGTTTCATCCATAACTGAATAAATCTTTCTTATAAATGGCCAAGATCCTAGCGAGTGGAAGTCGTCATTTCTGGATTAAAGCAGATGGTATAACGTTGCCAAGACTCAGAACAGTTGCCTCTCCCCAGCCCACTCCATCCCACCTGGCAGAGAAAGGCATGCTTGCAGGTGCTTTCAGTTAGGGGTCTACATCTGATGGGTACCTTCTCTGCCATGATGCCTACCTTGTGGAGCCTTTACCCCCTTGAAATTAGATTGGCCCTCCCTTGGATTTTTCATAAGGTCCTCAAGACCTGGAATTGCTGCCAGGCCTGGGGCACTCCAGGACCAAAGATCTCTTCCCATGATTCCTTTGTTGAGGGAGCTATTTTTATCCTCCCTTTGCCCAGGGTTAGAAGTTTTGTGTTCTTGCTAATCGTTATCGAGACATTTTCTATTTTTATCGATTTTATATTGGCTCATGTATTTATTGTGCACTGCCTAGAGCCGTCTTTTGGGGAGATGGGCCGCAATATAAATTTGATTAATAAATCAATAACTAAATTCTTGGAGAGAGATCTCATGAGCAAGATACCTATATAGTGTCTCCAGACATAATGGTCTCACAGGTTTTGGGGCAACAACAACAGCAACTTGTGGGGTGCTGCTGCCTTCCCATGAAACCACACAGTGGCCTGCAAGATTACATCCGTTTGGTTTGCAGAGTTTCTGAGATCCACAACTGTAAGATTATAGGTTAGTATTTGGACATTCTCATTTTTTAAATAGTCTTATTTAATGAGTGATGAAGGTATTGATATTATTTCTGGCTTATTCTGCAGTCAAGGAGCAAGAGGTTGCTTAACCTGCTCCGCTGAGGAATTGGTGAATTTCTGGATTTTTTTTCTCACAATTGTATCCATTTTTAATCTCAAATTCTTCCCATTTGTAAGAAGGAAAGATGGGTAGATATTGATGAATTCATTATTAACAATGAACCAACCATGTTCCTGTGAATCTACACCAACCAAATTCAACAATCACATATACTTCACTTATGGAGGACTAGTTTGGGGACTGAAGTTCTTGCATTTTAAGAAGCATAATAGCTGCCATAAACATCTTCAAAATCTAGCACTAATTTCGCTCTTCATATTTCTAAAAATATGAACTCCAAAAATTGCAAAAAAAAAAAAAAAATGGAGGGAAGGGGAAAATCGGGTTATGTGGCATGCATGAACCCGTCCCCTTCAGCCATCACTTTTGCAACTTTTGCCACTTTGGCTTAAAGTTTGGGTGGCCTATTAACTCCAGGCCTGAAGTGTGCATGGCCCCTGGGACTCAGCTGCCATTGTTAAAGACGAGAAAGCTCTCAAAAAAAAAAACAGTGACGGTTTTTGTGAGCACCACAAACGAGCCCAGAATTTTGCATTCTGAACTGGAAAAACTCAAAATTGTAGAGCCAAGCCCTCAGAGCCTTTTGCAATTCCATTTTCTTCCCTGTCTAAACTCTTATTACAAATAAACAGATGTGTCAAGTTCTTTTTTTTTTTTTTTAAGAAGCCCAAAAGCTTAATAAAAATTTCACTTGCCTCCAGCTTCTTAATCGATGAAAAACAAGGCGCATCACAATCAGGCTGGCGCTATCTTCCCTTTTAATACCAAACCCAGGTTTTCTGATGTGCGCATCCAAATGGGATTCTGGTACATAAACTACTCCAGCTTGAATTGCAAATCTGAGGTAAACTAGGGCGTTCTTTAAAAAAATAAAATATTATCAAGATGGATGTTTTAGAATTTAGATTCCAGACTCATCCTTGCATTTATTGCTTCAGCTCCTGGGGGCAATTTTTCTGTTCCTTTATAAATCCTAGTCGTGGAGAGATTTTTCACAGCCTGGACTTTCTTCTCAAACTTCGGACTTGTCCACACCATTCTCACCTTCATCTTCTCCTGCTCCAAGGATTGCACAGCCAAAGGTGAGTCTTGCACCCTAAAAGATGGCTTTAGGAAGTGTTTTTTTTTCGGTGTGTTTGGAATAGCTGCTGTATATCATAATAACCCATCCTGTACTTCTGAATAAATATTCAAACTCTGATGGATTCTTTGCCTGAACTGTTTGGCAGCATTTACTTTGGGGGCAAATTGGGTTGATGATAAAACCATTTCATTGTTTCCTTGCCAATCAAACCAGGTTGCAATTCAGAAAATAATTAAGGGAAATAAGCTCTACAGAGGAGCTACAGAGCTCTACAGAGGTTTTCCAGGACTCTGCAAGTAAAGGCTGGGTTTCTATAACAGGCTTTTCCCCACAGGATACCCTGAATTGGAAATGAGCCAAATAGCTGCTTGAGCTCTGTTGAGCGTATTAAGCCACAAGAAAGCTAACCAAGGCTAAAACTAAGTTGTACGAATGCAGCCCATAGATATTTAACTGGCCTGTTTTTGCACGTTACGGGAAGCAAGCTGTAGAACTAGGATGGGTGAATTGGGACTCAGTTCAGGGCATCCAGAATGAGTGACAGTTCAACTCCAGGTGAACGTTAAAAGTTAGAACTACTTTCCCACAGTCAAATGCTCTTTCTGTCAGGTCATTTTTTTTCCCCTACATGGAGTTGGCACCTGCCTTTTGGTAACCAAAGCCTATTAGGCCTAAATCTTAGTGCGACTGAGAAGAGGTATTTGGTCACTGCGATCTAAGTATTTGATTACGATGTTATGCATTCAGTCATGTCTGACTTGGTAATTCTCTGAGCCAGGTCCCTCCACGTCTTCTAATCTTGCACCATTGTTCCATCCTCTGGCTGCTGTCAGTTTTGAACTACATATTTAGGAAAGATAATACTGGGGTTCAGGAGAAAGAGTTGCTATACAGTGAGTGAAGACCTGCTTTCCTATACGGGTAGTAGTCCTCAAGTTACGATCAAAACAGAGCCCAAAAGTTATCTTGCTAAGTGAAACATTTGTTAAGTGAGTTTTTGCCCCATTTTAAGACTTCTTGCCACAGTTGCTAAGTGAATCATTGCATTTCTTAAGTAAGTAACCGTGTTGTTAAGTGAATCTGGCTTCCCCATTGACTTTGCTTGTCAGAAGGTTTGCAAAAGCTGATCACATGACCCAGGACCCTTCAACCCAGGGGTGAAATCTAGCAGGTTCTAACAAGTTCTGGAGAACCGGTAGCGGAAATTTTGAGTAGTTTGGAGAACTGACAAATACTACCTCTGGCTGGCCCCAGAGTGGGGTAGGAATGGAGATTTTACAATAACCTTCCCCTGCCACACCCACAGAACCGTTAGAGAAAAATTTTGGATTTCACTCCTGCTGCAACCATCATAAATATGAGTCAGCCTGTAATTGGAGAGTCCCTTGAACCCATCGATTTCCTGGTCAGGACAGGGATCCCAATCAAAGCACCCCAATGGGTATTGTCCAGCCTCTCATGAGTGGCTCCAACAAAGGGGAGGCCAACCACCTCTCTGGGTGGAGATGGAGAACCTACAACCTCATCGGTGGACTGTCCCTTGATTGTGCCAGCTCTTGGGAACTCCCCCCCCCTTTTTTTTTTGAAAAAGGTTTTTCATTTTTATTTCTTATACACGTAATATAATTGTACATTTCTCTTATATATAATTGGTCATTCATATACATATTTTTCTTAAAGAAAGTATAAAAATAAGGCATTTTAATTACATTTGGGGTTGCTCTTCTACCCTTCCTTTTCCCTCGTTTCACAACAAACCTCCTCCTTTCCCTTCCCTGCCTCCTCTCCTCTCCTCCTTTCTCCCTCCTCTCCTTCCTCTTCCTACATCCCCTTCCTTTCCCCTGCTCCTCCCCTCTTTTCCCCCTTTCTCACCTTCTCTCCTCCTGTCCCCTGCCTTTTCTTCCTCTCCTTTCCCCTTTCTTCCATTCCTCTCTCTCCCTCTCCTCTTCTTACCCTCTACTCCTCTCTCCTTTCCTTCTCCTTTGTTGTAGAATATTTTCCTTGTTTGGTATCTGAGCAATTCCAGTATTCTAATAATATATACTTTCTTTTCAATTTTACTTCATAATTGTACATTTATCCTCATAGTCTTCTTTCTTTCCACCCCGCTCCCCGGGAACTTTCCCCTTATATTTACAAAATCTAGGGAGCTGCAGAGCTTCTTTCTACAGGCAGGACAATGATTTTTCTGAATTGCAACCTGCATATTCCTTATTTCTGTCTTGGTTCGTCTGATCATAGAAAGGAATTCTTGACCATCCTCCCTGCATCCAGATACTATCATCTTTCCCCTAAGTTGTGGTACTGTTCAGAGATTGCTTCTTAGTATCCCAGAGTTCTGGAGCTGATAACTTTGTAGGAGGACGGCCGTGTTAATCCGTAGGGGCCACAAATCCAGAGGAATCTGGTAGCCCCCTTTCTAACTAACAATTGATTAAAAGCATCATTCACGAGCTGCAGGCCACTTCATTGTATGCACAGGGAGATAGAGTTGGAAGACATTAATCCATGTTCTGCTTCTCTTGTCACGTTAAAGCAAATAACAGGATAGCTTGAGTTGGAAGGGGCCCTGGGGGTCTTCTAGTCCAACCCCCCTGCACAAGCAGGAGACCCTATAGCATTTCAGACAAAGGTTTGTCCAATCTCTTCTTAAAATCCTGCCGTGATGGAGCACCCACAACTTCCGAAGGCAAGCCGGTCCATTGATCAATTGCTCTAACTGTCAGGAAAGACGCGTCAGCAAAAAGGTGTGAATGTGGACGGCAAGAAATGGGGTAGAAAAGAAAGCGGTGGCACTATAGGCCGTGGTGGAGGAAACGGGTTCTTGCTCGTTGTGCGAAGCCATAAACTGTCTTAATCCATACTTTGCCCAGGTAGGAGGGCAAGGGGTCTGGTGAGGATTTTGATGGCCATCTTTCTTCCAGGCTCAGAGCTTCGTAAGCCATGTTGTCGCTGTCATCCCTGCTTTTGATGGTTGCCTGCTTTCCCCTGGCTGCAAACACTGAAGTGGTGCAAGACTTCAAGAATTGCCTTGAGTTCTTTTTGGATAAGTCGCCACCCGGAGATGCTCTGACACCGGGCAACCCTGCGAGGATTTGCCAGTTTTACAACAACGCCTACCGTTTTGCCACCATGTATGACCGAGAAAAGCGCATCCCCATATACTCTGCTTACAAATGCAAACCCGGACATGGTCCCAGATACCGAGGTTGGATGATTGAGCCTCAGGTAATGGCATTTTTCCCCTCACCTCTCTGGCTCTAGAGATGGTCTCCTTCATACTGTTTCTAACCATTGACCCATCTAGCTCAGTGCTTCTCAATCTCCACGGCTTTAAGCTGGATTCCGGAGATGTCCAGAATTCCCCAGCCACGAGGGGTCCTTGGTGCTCTCTAAACTTGGTGGTCTTCTTGCAGACATTTCATTATCCAAACTAGGTAACCTCATCAATGCTCTGAGGCTGTTCCCTAGTTGGGTCATGAAATGCCTGCAAGAAAGCAAGAAAGCTCAGAGAGGACCAGGGACCTCTCGTTTCAACCCTGTGCTACAAATATTCTCCTTTATTGATTTCCCCAACCAGCATGCAGAGAATTTGGTCTTACAGTTTCCCGTGAACTACTAACTCAATTCCATTTGTTTTCCAGCTTGTAGATCCCACTTTAGGCAAAAACATGGAGGACGAGCGTCAAGCCAACATTCCTGCTGATATGATAAAAAAGAGCCAGGCCATTTTTGGGGATTACACCCAGTCTTTAAGTATTGAAAAGGGACACTTGAACCCAGTGGGCCATCAGCCTGATGAAGACAGTCGAGCTGCCACTTCCACCTTGACTAACATCGTGCCCCAGTTCAGCAAACTCAACCAAGATTCCTGGGCACACTATGAGAACCGTATCAGAAAGGAAGCTCAGGCCTGCCTTGACATGTATGTCATTGCGGGGGTTGTCCCGGGAAAGGAGTATCTCTCGGAGCACCGGGTCAATAAACCTAGCCACATCTGGTCTGCAGCGTGCTGCGTGAAGGATAAGAAGAAGAGGGCTTCATGGGCGGCCATTGCAAAAAACAGTGAGAATGAAGTAAAAGAATGGAGCTTGGAGAAACTACAGAAAATTCTTGCTGACCTCTATGGGCGGGAGAAAATTGATCTCTTCAACGGCTCCTGTTAAGAGATACCAACTGAACCAGGGGTGTGCATGGGGGGTAGGGGTGGGGGTGGGTGGCAACAAATTCAAGATGGTGGCTGTGACCATACCATTTTTTTTTTCACACCAAAGTAGTCCAAATGTGTAGGAGTAAATTTCTGTCCTTAATTAGCCACTGTTCTGTAGGAAAACCAGCAGGCAGAGCTGGGGTGGTGATGGAGTGAAGCAAGTCATCAGCCTAGAACCATTATGTTCCCACAAATGGTCTTAAGTCCACCCCCAATTCTGTTGAGCCTTTCTAGTGCCGATTTAAGAGTTGAACTTTAGTCGACTTTATTCTCATGTGTAGGCTTGAGCAATAAATATTCTCAACTGCAACTTGACAGGTGGTCCTGATTCTTTGTGCCTGCCGTTTTCCTAGTGAGAAACTATTTTCCACAATCTCTCCACCTGCATTCAGTGGAAGAGCTGGATTAATGCAGAAGAAGTTGCAAAGTGTCAGGCCTATAAATGTCATTTCGTCTGGCCCCATCCATCAAAGCAGAGCCGCCTTATAGACAGAAATTATACTGGTTAGGTAGATCCAGGTGGGGGTGTAGATTTGATGCCTTTTAAGATGTCATCGTTGCTTTTATCACCTACAAGAGTCTTGGTTGCCAACCACCAATCATTGTCTGAAACTTTGGGACACAAAACCTATTTATTTTTCATACCCTGTCTTTGTGTTTGGGAGCTCAAGACGTCTTGAGTCTATGTGCCGTGTCACAATGCACAGAGAAAAGCCTGAATTTGTCTTGCACAAGGCTCACACACTGCTTTCCTCATTTGCCCCGTCTTCCATATGGTTGACGCATGCAAGCACAACATGAGAGGGGAGCATAATCCCCACAGACAGAGGCAACACATATGCACCTACTCCGATCAAATCCTCACAGGCAAAATGTACACACACACTAATTAGCCCTTCAAAAGGAAGAACAGAAATGCAGAAAGACACAAAAAAGCAGGTGCAATATATTAGTTATTTGCACAAGGGGAACATACAGATTTCCTGTGGCCACTGCTGTTAAAGGGCTAGAGAGAATTCCAGAAACCTAGGTCCCCTCCCTTGAATGATCATCCTTTTCAACAGCTTCTGATTAGAGACAAGGACATTTTGAGATCTTTGATCTGTGTATAGGATCAATGCTGTGAGAGCAAAGTGCACCAGGATTCATAAATGGTGAAGAAGCCTTCAACGTAGAGATCTCCCAATTTCAAAGATCTTTGCAAGCGTTCCTGACAATTAGGTGGATCTGATTCCTTCCATCACCACCGCCAGCATTGTGGGGAAGAGAATGTCAAACCATCATTTGAATTGTCTGTGATACATTAAAAACATTTCATTCTCTCTTCAGAGGTACAAATTAGAGATACCCGGTTCCTTGGAACAAAGAGACTTGAAAGTATTCCTGTTTATTCTCCAATTTATCCCTCAAAAAAAAAGAAAAAAAAAGAAAAAAAGAGGGCCATTAACCTATCAATATTTCCAGCATTGTCCTGCATTAGGCAAGAGGTTGGGCCAGATGATCTCCAAAATCCCTTCCAACCATTGTATTTATGATTTTAAGGTATAAAGGTTGACAATAAAATTAACAGTTTCATTCTTTTCAAAATTACTACAATATCTTGAGGATCAAAAAAGAAAAAAGATACTCTTTGTCTTGCAGACATCTAAGATATTTGGAGTCCTTGGTGCTGTCTGGGCTTGATATGAACTCGGAGACCGTCGTTGTTCAACCCTGAGCTATAAATATTCTCTTTATTTAAATATCCAACAATATTTATCATCTGGAAAATGGAACTGCTTGGGGCTTCTTGCCTTCTGCCAGCCATTTAGCTTTCATTTATATTATGCTTATAAGTTAGCTATTTATTACTTGCAATTAAACTTTGGGTTGACGTGTCAAGCAAGACTGAGATATTATTTCTATAAAATAAGAATAGAGTAGAGTAAAATGGATAGGATAGGATAGGATAGAGCAGAGTAGAACAATAGACTAGACTAGACTAGAAATACTTTATAGACCAAGTGTGATTGGACACACAAGGAATTTGTCTCTAGTGCATAAGCTCTGTACATACAACTGCAAAGTAATAGGTCATAGATCATAAATCATAGTTACAATCATTAATCATAAGATGCAAACAACAAGTGTTACATCGTAAGATACCAACAGGAGAAGATAGTAGGAAAGATGAGGAGATGAGAAGAGATGAGAAATAAAAAGATGACCATAAGAGTAAAGCCTACTACATGGATAATCTATACATTTCATCAAAATGTAGCTCTGGAGATATTACTGCCATTCTGCCATCTCTCTTTCATTAGAAAAGCCCTAACAAAAGAGAGCAGGATGTGGAAAGAGAAAGAATTTCCTGTTTTTGTATAACAGCTACACAAAACTTGGCTTGAAAAGATGCTGAATAGGCTATGGATAAGAATTCTCCTCCCACTGAAGCCTGCATGCTTGGGTGTCTGTGGGTGTTTCCACAAGCCATCCCACACTTTCGTTTTCTGTTTGCTTTCTTTGGTGTGATTTCTTTGAAATGAGCCAAGCATAAATCCATTCCAAGTTGCTGATTGCCTAAGCCTGGAACCAAGCCCTCCGTATCAAATGTCACATTAAAACCAGACGCTCTGAGGAAGCGCCCTCAATTTGCAAGAACTTCTGAATAAGGTAAGCCTGTTTGTTCAGGTTAAATGAAGTTCCCTGGGGGTCTTTTTCCTTTCTCAACTATCGGCTTCCTTGTCACACCAGGAAAACGAGCAGGGAGATGTACCTAAGTGTTCCTGCTTTCCCTTACTATCACAGCAGAAAACAGAAAAAAACAGAAGAAGCAAGATATCCTTGCTTAGCATATGCTTTACAGCAATGTTTCTTTAAGACACATGGACTTTGATTTGTGGCTTGCCAATAAAAACTCTTTTCCCCCTTTGGCTCTTATTTTCACAAGGAAGAATGTTCTTCCCGCCCGTCAACTCAGGAAGTACAGGAGCTGTTGATATAGTTTTGCAAAGGAATGATTGAATCTGTGATTTGTACTTTGTTACTGTCTGGTTTGGTACAGCAACTAAACAGGACAGGGACAGACTTCAGCGGATAGTTAAAAGCTAATAGTTAAGAAGAATTGCAACAAGCCTGCCTTCCATAGAAGACCTATATACAGGCAGTCCTCAACTTACGACCGCAATTGAGCCCTACTGTGTTTCCCACAAAGTAAGACTCGGTTTTATATTAATTTTTGTTCCAAAAGATGCACTATGGCTTATTTTCCGGTTAGGTCTTATTTTGAGGGAAACACAGTATTAAATGCCTCCGTCTGCTGACAATCTTAACTGGGGCTTATTTTTGGGGGTAGGGATTATATTACGAGCATCCTGAAAAATCACGCTAGGGCTTGTTTTCCGGTTGGGTCTTATTTTCGGGGAAACAGAGTGAGTGAGAAATTTGTTAAGTGAGTTTTGCCCCATTTTATAACTTTTCTTGCCACATTTGGTAAAGTTTTGAAGAAAGTATGTTGAGGGAAAATATGATCACGTGTTTAACCAACTCTCTATCCCAGTCGTACTCCTGGACTGGAGATCTGGCACTTTACCACAATCCATCCAATCGGTTTTCCAGGATTCCAGGATCTTTCACAATTTCTGGAGGTAAGTTGTTCCACTGATGAATTGTTCTCACCAACAGGAAGTTTCTCCTTAGTTTTAGGTTGCTTCTCCATCCTCAAGACTCATCATGAAGGCAGGACAACCATGTTATTAGCTTAACAACTTCCGTGATTCACTTAGCAATGGTGGCAAGAAAGATCATAAAACGGGGCAAAAAAAAAACCCACTTAACAAATGTTCTCACTTAGCAACAGAAATGTTGGCTCAATTGTGGTCGTAAGTCGAGGACTACCCGTACAGCAATAAGGGCAGAAACTGATACTTTTTCCTCTTTTTCAGAGCCATCGGTAGATACCCCCTTAAAGCTCATTCCAATGGACCAGCTAACGAGAGGCATCCATAGTCTGGATTTAAGGGGAAATTATCAACCCGGTGAGCTTGTGCTCAGAGGAGGCCACGCCTTCCCGGTGCTGAAGTCTTCAAAGGGCCAAATACTCATTGCGGCATCTTACTATGGCAGAGGCAAAATGGTGGTGGCTTCCCACGAATTGATTCTACCAAGCCAGCCTGTGCAGCCCTTTATTAGAAATGCTTTGGAGTGGCTGAAGCCGAGTTCCTCGTCAACAGTGGGATTCCACAGCACCATGTATTCCTTGTACCAGGCACTGCAGGGCTGTGGCCTGAAGCTTAACCCTAATGGAAAGCTTGAGGAGTCGATAGGGGTGTATTGCCGAGATGCCTACGATGACTCGCAAGTTGCCGAAATCCTGAATTTTGTTAAGAAAGGTGGGGGATTGCTCATCGGAGGCCAGGCCTGGTACTGGTCCTACTCGAATGGAAAACACAACGCGTTGCATGCATACCCTGGGAACAAAATCACAGGTCCTGCCGGGATCTACTTCACGGGTGAAGTTGCAGATAATGGTGTCTACCAAGTGTGCAGATAGCAGGGATCCTGATATCACCCAATAAGCAAGAATTGAATCCCTCGATCCTTCTACTTCTGCATTCCTTGGGGAAGTAAAGAGAAGCTAACAGGCATTTCAACTGCTTTATAAACACAGATTTCACTGCCAAAACCATTGCATTAACCATCTACATTCCCATTCTCTCTTCTTAACCTGTGCATTTTGGCATTTTTAGTTGGCATTCATGATTCCCTTTCTTTGTTTTCTTTGGCCATGGTGGCACAGTGGCTAGAAAGCAGTATTGCAGGCGAACTCTGCTCACTGCCAGGAGTTCGGTTCCTTCAATCCTGACTGGCTCAAGGTTGACGCAGCCTTCCATCCTTCGGAAGGTGATAAAATGAGGATCCAGATTGTTGGGTGGGGCGGTGGTGGGGGAGGGCAATATGCTGATTCTGTAAACCGCTTAGAGAGGGCTGTATAAAGCACTGTGAAGCGGTATATAAGTCTAAGTGCTATTGCTATTTGTGAGAGCAGCACATTCCCACCCATTAAGCAGTGGAGATGATACGGCCGTAAAAGTGTATTTTGCACAGCATCAACTCATTGCCCTCAGCTAACATCCTGCTAGAATGACAAGAAAATCAGCTTTGCGGTGTGTGAAATAAGGAACCGAATCTAATGACCCGCATGTTTAAGTTCTTCAGGGCAAGATTTGGTGGGCAGCTAGTGGACTAGTTAAAGAGCTGTTCTATGGAATCCATGGGAAGAACTGCCACCTGCAGTTTTACCTTGGTTAACATCCAGCATCCAGTTTTAGTTACCACAAAAAAAAGATGTTTGGAAAAAGTGCAGAGAAGAGCAAGTAAGACGATGAAAGGCCTGGAGACTAAAACATATGAAGAATGGTTGCAGGATTTGGGTTTGGCTGGCCTAGAGGGGACATTATAGCAGTATTCCAGTATTTGAGGGGCTACCCCAAAGAAGAGAGGGGTCAACTTATTCTCCAAAGCACCTGAAGGCAGGAACAAGAAACAATGGATGGAAATTAATCAAGGAGAGAAGCAACCTGGAATTAAGGAGAAACTTCCTAACTGGGAGGATAATTAACCAATGGAACAGCTTGATTTCCAAAGTTGTGGGTGCTTCATCACTGGAGGTTTTTAAGAAGAGATTGGACAGTCACTTGTATCAAATGGCATAGAGTCTCCTGCTTCAGCAGGGGGTGAGACTAGAAGATCTCCAAGGTCCCTTCCAGCTCCATTCTGACAATCTCAGATGAACTGCTGCTTTTTTCTTCCTCCTTCAGCTGAACTGACTCTGCAAACCGACTTTCACATCCAGAAAATAGAGCCAGGCTTGAGCCTGCCTGGTTTTACGTAACTGGAAGTTTGAGAAATTAAAGCAGAACAACCCTGCATAGAAAACTCACACATGATTTTGGTTTTTTTTGCTTGCTTTATAAATGTCCTTTGCTTTGTCTGCTATAAAAACCTTCAAGAAAAGCTATATGCATGCATTTAAATCAAAGAACAGCAGATGCAAAAATAACAAAGGAAGAACAGAAATGAAATAAATATATAAATAAATTTCACTGGAGTGCAAATTGCTTTATTTCAGTACTGGAGGCAGCTGAAACTAATCAAAAAAAAAGGAGCAGGGGATGCAATTCCTCTCTCTATACAGTCCAGATAGTCCTCAACTTACAACCATTACTAGGAGCAGAATTGCAACCCGTTGCTAAGCAAATGGGTTGTTAAGTGAGTCAGGCCCAATTTCATGACTTTTTTGACATTTGATGTGCCAGTGCCTGGAGGCTGTGAGGGTCTGGATGGGAGTCAACAGGCTCAGACTTAACCCAGACAAGACCGAGTGGCTGTGGGTATTGCCTCCTAAAACTATGTTGACTGTCCATCCTTGGTTCTGGGGGGGAGGGGGGAGAAATTGTCCCCCTCAGAACGGGCTCGCAATTTGGGTGTCCTCCTAGACCCACAGCTAAGATTAGAGCAACATCCGTCAGCTGTGGCTAGGGGGACCTTTGCACAGGTTCACCTGGTGCACCAATTGCGACCCTACTTCGATCGGGAGGCTCTCCTCACAGTCACTCATGCCCTTGTCACCTCATGGTTAGATTATTGCAATGTGCTCTACATGGGGCTACCCTTGAAGAGTGTTCGGAGACTACAGTTGGTCCAGAACGCAGCCGCGCGAGCTGTCATGGGTGCACCTAGGTACACCCACATTACACCAATTCTCCGCGAGCTGCACTGGCTCCCTATTGGTCTCTGGTCACAATTCAAGGTGTTGGTTATTACCTTTAAAACCCTACATGGCTCAGGGCCAGGTTATCTTCGAGACCACCTTCTACCGCATAGCTCCCAGCGACTGGTAAGATCCCATAAAGTTGGTCTCCTCCGGGTCCCGTCAGCTAAACAATGCCGACTGGCGGGCCCGCAGGGGAGGGCCTTCTCTGTGGCTGCCCCAGCTCTCTGGAACCAGTTACCTCCTGAGGTCTGGACCATGCCCACCCTATTGGCCTTCCAAAAAGCGGTGAAGACCTGGCTTTTCTGGCAGGCTTTGGGCCGTTGATCTCCCTCTTACGATCTGGCGAGATCCGGCCATGAATGGTATGAATGAGTTTTAATGTTTTTAATTTTTAAATGTTTTTTATTAGGATTTTAAATGTATTGTGAGCCTTCGGAGAGGGGCGGCATATAAATTGAATTAAATTGAAATTGAAATTTGTTAAGCAAATCATGACAGTTGTTAAGTAAATCACATGGTTGTTAAGTGAATCTAGCTCCCCACCCCCATTGACTTTGCTGATCAGAAGCCAGCTGGGAAAGTTGCAAAGGGTAATCACATGACCCCACAACCCTCATAAAGATATACCGGTTGCCAACGGCCTGAATTTGGATCATATGACCCGCGAGGATGCTGTGATGCATCCTCAAATGATCCTTGTAAGCATTTTCAAATGATCACTAAATGAATGGCTGTAAGTTGAGGATGACTGGAATGTCAACCATCCGACTAGCACACCCAAGGAAAGCAGCTGCTTTCAGGAACTTTAAAATTCCCCAAGTGAATCTTTATTGAGCACACCATTTCGGCATTTAAGAATAAAAGCCGGCTCTGAGATTTTCCTGCGCAATGCCACGTAGTTAAACATTGGCTTCCCCTTCTTCCCACCCAGAGGGATGACACTGTCCAATTCTGAATCAGTCTTTTGTTTTGAGAGCAGTTCCCCTCTTTGTCGGACACCTGCAATAGTGACCTTGGTTCTTGGCTCACATAGTCTATTCTTGGATCGTCTGCATTCCTTCTCACCCATATCTCCCCACCAGTTCTTTGGCAAGTTGAACAGCAGTAAGTGTTCAAGTGGTTCAGAAACGGTTCCAACTTGACTCAGAATATATGTGTGATTGATTGCAACAGCCAAGTATTTGATTAAATTGTTCGATACAACAGGTGAAACAGTTCGGGAAAAACGGTAAGGTATGCGAGGGCAGCACAACAAAGACCATGATAGTTTTGAGAGAACAAAGAAGTAGTACGTCACGTAGTTTCTTTCTGGAGAGTTATTGTTACAGGGTTTATTTTCAATTGCCTTTCGATCTCAGAGCCTATCTTTGCTCTTATTAACTTCCCCCGGCCTAGCAACTTTTCTTAGCCTTTTAAACCCTTTATGGCTGAGCTGACTGTTTCCTGTTCTCTGAAGGTCTATGTATCAAACCTGGTTTGATTTTAGAAGATACAGTACCGTGTGGATAAAAATGGCTACTCAGCAGTTTCCAGGATCTCTGTTGGTGTTAAACTGAAGGCAGAAGGTGGCAGCACCATACTGTCTAATAAAACTCACAAGCGTCTTTTAAAGGCCTACTAAAAGAAGGAGGAACAGCAGCAAAAGAATGTAAGAGAGAGACAGAATGGAGAACAGGGAGGGAAAATGCAAAGAATGGACAGGATGGTCTTCCTTCCTCCAATTCCATTTGCAGATTGTGGACACCCCCTCCCTCCTTCTCCACTTCTCCATTGATGGAGTGGCTGCAATTTATCCAGCATAAAGTTTATGCGTGTTGCATAACACAATAATTACTGAGCAAATCTATGAAAGAATCTGACCTGGTGGGAATAATACATTCCAACATATCACAGAATTGAGGGTCATCGTAAAATGGATGTAAAGGACACCTGTCTTTCCTTACCTTTAGCTGCCAACCTGTCGTAGAAAAAAGGCCTCAGGTGGAAAAAATCCTGCCTGGATCTCTCAAATATTTTCTCATCTTTTCATGGTAAAATATTTAGCCGATGAAGAAGTAGAGGGAATCCTTCAGTGGCCACCAATAGCAGAAAATTAGCCTTACCCAGTTCCTGCAACCGTTCCAAAACGTATGAAGAATGGTTGCAGGACTTGGGTGTGGCCAGTCTAGAGAAAAGAAGGACTAGGTGGGACATGATAGCAGTATTCCAGTATTTGAGGGGCTACCCCAAAGAAGAGGGGGGGTCATCTTATTTTCCAAAGCACCAGAGGGCAGGACAAGAAACAACGGATGGAAACTAATCAAGGAGAGAGGCAAGCTGGAATTAAGGAGAAACTTCCTGACAGTGAGGACAATTAACCAGTGGAACTCCTTGTCACCAGAAGTTGTGGGTGCTTCATCACTGGAGGTATTTAAACAGAGACTGGATAGCCACTTGTCTCAAATTGTTTAGGGTTTCCTGATTGAGCAGGGGGCTAGACTAGGAGACCTCCAAGGTTCCCTCCAACCCTATTCTGATTATAAACAGCCAGTCAACCTATCAATGATGTTGGTTGGTCCAGAGGTGGATTTCAGCAGGTTCTGACCAGTTCCGGAGAACTGTTAGCGGAAATTTTGAGTAGTTCGGAGAACCGGTAAATGCCACTTCTGACTGGCCCCGCCCCCATCTATTCTCTGCCTCCCGAGTCCCAGCTGACCAAGAGGAAATGGGGATTTTGCAATAATCTTCCCCTGCCATGCCCAACAAGCCACGCTCACAGAACCGGTAGTAAAAAAATTTGAATCCCACCACTGGATTGGTCATATGAATGAACAAATACTGTGTAACCCTGCCTTTAAAAAAGGATAAAGATAGTCTCAGAAAAAGGAGGAGGAGGAGGAGAAATTATGAAAGAGGTTGGTGAAGAATCTGGGCCATCAGAAACTCTTAGGGAGAAATCCTCTTGATGTCCTAGAATCAGGAAGAAAGCAAGAGAGAGATCCCCTTTGTTGTGGCTCCGTTGCCTGAGCCTGGGCTATCGCCAGATGCAGATTCTGAGAGTGAGGAAGAGGAGTTGGCAAGGCCTCCTCTCCAGGACCCTCCTCTCTGGCAATGCCTCCGGAGGACATCGAAGGCCAAAAGATAGGCTCAGAGCCAAGCATGTCCCCGCAGCCACAGGTGGACAGCGACGAAGGAGATAAGTGCTGGCTGGACCCTTGGCAGAGGCGCAGGGAGAAGCGTGCACAGCAGAGGGGAAGGCATGCCAGAGATTAGCTGAGTCACTGGACCACACCCCACAGGGTATAAATGTGGGTGTGATGGCCGGTTCAATTTGTGACGAGCAAAAACTGGAAATAATCCATGATCTCTGCGTTACTGGACTTTGCCTGCTTTATCGGACTGCATTTGGATTAATCCTTGTATTGTTGAAAATTTTGCCTGTTTTATCGGAATGCTGGCAGTCTAATCTTTGTTTTGTGTGAGTAAAGTCTGAATTGGCAGCTAGCCACTGGGTTTCTGCCAGCTTTATTTTCAAATAATTTTGTCATGTGGCTTATTAACTCCGGGCCATCTGTGGGGGTGCATGAGTGGAACGGGGACAGAACACCCTTCAGGGAATGAGTTGATTGGTCCCCTGGCACCCTCTAGATGCTTGTATGTATTTATTTTTCCTCATAAATCCAGAGTCTCTTTGGGCAACAAAAGATAAAGCAGCAGGTTGGCTTCCCATACTGTTTTCTTGAATGAGTCTAAGTGGAGAGGAGTGAACTATCTGTGGAGTCCCAGAAGGTAGCATGATGCCCACCTTAGACCACATGACATGAGTCGGTAGCCCACTTGTGAAACAGCTGCTGCAAATCATGGCTTCTTCCAGTTGCCCTGCGGAGTAGGCAGCGAGCAAGGTTCCCAGGTCCTCAGCAGGAACCGCTAGATGCACAGAATTGGCACGAAAGTGGGGTGGGCTGTTCCTTGGGTACAAAAAGGAGAGCTTGGCCTCATTCTCTTTCAGCTCCTCCAACCAGAACAAGATTGGAAGGTGGCTCTTGATTCCGGCCACTGACTCTATAGAATACAATAACAGAGTTGCAAGGGACCTTGGAGGTCTTCTAGTCCAACCCGCTGCTGGAGCAGAAGGTCCTATACCATTTCAGACAAATGGCTGTTCAGTCTCTTCTTAAAAACCTCCAGTGATGAAGCACCCACAACTTCTGGAGGCAGGTTGTTCATTGTTCTCACCATTAGGAAGTTTCTCCTTAATTCCAGGTTGCTTCTCTCCTGGATGAGTTGTCATCCATTGAGTCTTGTTCTGCCTTCAGATGCTTTGGAAAATTAATTGACCCCCTCTTCTTTGTGGTGGCCCTTCAAGTATTTAATAAGCCTTGTTTCAATTATGCAGAGAACGTCAGTGTGAATTTTGCTAGAGGGGATAGCAGAATACGTGTGCAATGATATGACTAACGATCATGGATACTCATCTCAGGCTAGACAAATATCAGCACACCACAGATAACAATGCCAGTGCCAGGGGTGGGTTCCAAAATTTTTTACTACTGGTTCTGTGGGCATGGCTTGCTTGTTGGGCTTGGCGTGGCGATCATGTGACTGGGTGGGCATGGCTTGGTGGTCATGTGACTGGGTGGCTTAGTGGTCATGTGACTGGTTGGGCATGGCCAACTCAATGTCACTCATGTCAAGGGGTGCCTAGCCTGGCCCCTCCCCTCCCAGCCATTCCTTGTCACACTCAGCCTCAACGTATCTATAGTTCTGTAAAAATGTTGTTCACCTTTTTCCAACTTAATTATCTACATACTATAGATGCACTTTCATGGACCCCTGAAAAGAGGAAATGGCTTTGCCCAAGAGTATGATAGGCAACAGGCTTTTAAGGGGCTGCCAGAAAGAAAGAAAGGGGCGGCAATGTATTTTCCAAAGCATCAGAAGACAAAACAAGAAGCAATGGATGGAAATTGAACAAAGAGAGAAGCAACCTAAAACTAAGAAGAAACTTCCTGACAGTGAGAACCAATATAGGTGCAGAAATATTTCACTCATAATTTCACTTATAAAATAGCCATTCGTGTAATACAGCCTGCATATTGTTCAAAACAGTAATTAGTATTATGGCTGATGTTTGACGGCAAGGCTAAAAGTCAAAGATCGCAAGAGTGCTTCTTTCTCTGTATGTAAACAAAACATCACATACCAGGAATAGTCTATTAAGCTGGATTTATGCAACCTGATGTACAAAATAAGCACACACAAATTCATGCTCTGGACTATAGACATTGAATGCATGTAAATCCCTGAAAAATATGTGTCGGCATACGTTCAATTCTTAAAAAGCCATTATTATCTTTCCCAGTCTCACAAATATAGCCAAATTATTCTCTCATTGTCTCACAAGTTTCTTCTGACAAGGGAAACCACCTTCCCAAATTAGTGAGAGTCCCAAATATTGCTTCTTGCAAAGGTTTCCACAGAGCCACAGAGCAAACAGTGAAAAATGATTCCCAACAGTGGTGAAATCTAAAATTTGTTACTACCGGTTCTGTGGGCAAGGCTTGGTGGGGATGGGGGTGGGGGGTAATGTGACTGGGTGGGCATGGCCAATTTTTTTTTTTTAACTTTTAAAACCATTTTTTCCACAACCTCTTCGGCGAAGAGGTTGTAAAAAATTGCTTTCAAAAGGCTCTGATGATCCCAGCTGAGTTGCCTGATCTGCAGAGGCTTTTTTTCTTTTAAATGCCTCTGACGATCAGGCAACTCAGCTTGGATTGTCAGAGGCATTTAAAAGAAAAAAAGCCTCTGCTGATCAGGCAACTCAGCTGGGATCATCAGAGGCTTTTAAAAGCCTTTGACGATCCCAGATGAGCCGCGCGAGCATCAGAGGCTTTTTTTTTTTTACTTTTAAAAGCATTTTTTCGGCCGAAGAGGTTGTAGAAAAAATGCTTTTAAAAGTAAAAAAAAAAAAAAGCCTCTGATGATTGTGCGGCTCAGCTGGGCATGTGGGGGGCCAGGGATATTTTCTACCCGTTCTCTGAACCACCTGCCTCCATCGCTACTGGATCAGGCGATCCGGTCCGAACCTGGAGCATTTCACCCCTGATTTCCAACCTATTGCCAGGAAAACAACACAGTGCTGTCATGTGCTTCAGGAAATATTAAATGCTGGTATTTCTGGGAGCTGTCCTGAGTCCTGATTTTAATCTGTGCCTGCTGATACATTTCTATCTGTGTACCTTATGTAATAATTCTCTCTTGTGCAGATAGTCTAGGAGCCGTTCCTGTTCATTTCTTCCTTTTTGCTTGCATTCCCTACTACATTTGCTAAAAATCTATGGTACCGTTTCATTGGCCTGCACAGTCCTTGGAAAAACTATATTTTAGAGACCCCCACACACCCACCGTTTCTGTTGCTCTCCTCTGGGAGGAGGTTTCCAAGTATTTCTAGCAGGACTTCCAGATTCTGTAACAGCTTTGTTCCCTAAATGCCATCCGTCTGGTAAACTCGCAAGATCCGTTTTTCTCACCCATGAGCATTTATACATCTGGACTAGACTGTGTTGTTTCTCTTTGTCATATAATATTATAGGTGGTTAATAGAAAATATAATAGAATATACATAATTTTGTATTTAATTATTTATTCATTTTGTCATTTTTATGTAGTGTATATTGGAGGTGGTGATCCTTGGAGAGCTGCATGCAACAAAATTTCGTTTTAATGTACGCCAATTAGTCTACATTCAAAGTGACAATAAAGTTATTATTCTATTCTAGTTATTATTCTATTTATATTCTATTAACCCTGCTCTAACCATTGCTGAATCTTATTCACCGCCACTGTCAAAAGCAATACCGGTAATCCTCGACTTACAACCATTCCTTTAGTGACTGTTCAAAGTTACAACAGCACTGAAAAAAGTGACTTACAACCGGTCCTCACACTTACAACCATGGCGGCATTCCCCACAGTCACATAATCACAATTTGAGCACTTCGCATGTATTTATGATGGTTGCAAAATCCCCAGAGTTGCCTTCCCAGCCAGCTTCCAAGAAGCAAAAATCAATGGAGGAAGGTAGATCCGCTTAGTGATTCAATTATCTACAGCGATTCGTTTAACAACCATAACAAAAAAGTCATGAAATTGGCCACGACTCACTTAAAACTGCCTTGCTTCGCAACCGAAAGTGGTTGTAAGTGGAGGATCACCTGTGAAGATGGGAAGGGTGGGCAGAGTGACATCATGATGTCATCAAGCAAATGATATCCACTGTATAATTTGCAACATTGGTTTGAGGACCTGGTTGTGGTCCAAAGACGGCTCAGTTAAAGCAACCAAAACAGATGCCACATGATTTCAATAGGCAGACGCTGCATGCTGGGCTCCCAGCAAAATATTCGCAGCTTGATGGCCAGCACTAAGCAAAGACTTAACCATGATTTACATACCTTTGGCCCCCTGCAATCTATCAATCAATCAGAATGGAGCAGGAAGGGACATTTTAAAGACAATGTAAACATTTAAATTTTTTTAAAAATTTAACAGGCAGACCTGGAGCAAACTGCAGCATGATTCTGCAGTGTTTTTTGCATGATGTTGCAATGTTTCTGCATGACGGTTGCAATGTTTTTGATAAACCCATCTGGGTGACTTTCTCATTGTTTCTCCTTATATTATTGCTGAGATATGGTCAGCAAATTTAAATATTTCTATTGACCGGGCCACAGATTAGATTCCTGACTGATTATTTTCTCCCTGTTGCCACCCAGGGTCAAGTCAGCTTATTGTGAATGTTTTCTTACAAGGACACTTTCAGCAATTCACACGTATGATGAGGGGTTTGGTAGTAAATCCGGCTCATGTGTATAGGGACCTTTTATCAGGACAACATCATGACTAGTAGTCGACCTCTATCGATAAGCTTGTTGTAGAATTAGTTGGAGGATCAGCTATGCCAAGGCTACTGGAAGTCAGTTTGTGTTTTCAATAATTCTGGCAACAAGAATTTTCTCCTGTGAATGGAGTAATGACAAGGGAATAGAGGCGCAGCATATGATGTGTTCCCAAGGAGAAAAAGGCAAATTAATAGCTAACCAGGAACGTGTTAATCTGAGACTACATAGGTTGAGATAGGATCATGGGAATTTATTTTGGCCCTGTCATGCAGGAGAATTCACTAGAGAAATCAATTCTGTCAGGAATATTTAGTGGTAAAAGGAAACCAGGCAGCCAGAGAACATGAAGGCTGGACACCATCAAAGCTGACTCCAGCCACAGCATAGAACAACTCAAAGAAGTAATACAAGATATGGGGTGTCCTGGCTCAGATTATCGCCAAGAGTTGGACACACTGAAGGTATGATCTTTTTTTTTTTTTTTTTGCCATGGTTGTTAAGTGAATCGTTGCAATTGTTCAATGCTGGTTATGCGAATCCAGCTTCCTCCATTGACTTTGCTTGTCGGAAGCTGGCTGGGAAGGGTGCAAATGGTGATTCCATGATCTCAGGATACTGCAATCATCACAAATACATGCCCATTGCCAAGCACCCAAACTGGGATTGCTGTTGCTAAGTGATAATACCACTTTATAAGGCCTTGGTAAGGCCACACTTGGAATACTGCATCCAGTTTTGGTTGCTGTGATGTAAAAAAAAATGTTTTTGGTTTTTTAAAAAATTTGATTTATATGCCGCCCTTCTCCGGAGACTCAGGGGGGCTTACAGTGCATTAAGCAACAGCCTTCATACTTTTGTATATTTTATACAAAGTCAGCTTATTGCCCCCACAAACTGGGTCCTCAATTTACCTACCTTAGAAAGGATGGAAGGCTGAGTCAACCTTGAGCCTGGGGAGAATTGAACTCACAGTAATTGCAGACAGTTGGTGTTAATCACAATGCTATCAGTCTGCTGAGCCACCAGGCCCGTTGAGACTCTAGAAAGAGTGCAGAGAAAAGCAACAAAGATGATGAGGGGACTGGAGGCTAAAACATATGAAGAATAGTTGCAGGACCTGGGAATGTCTAGTTTAATGAAGAGAAGGACCAGGGGAGACATGATATCAGTATTCCAATATCTCAGGGGCTGCCAGAAAGAAGGAGGGAGGCAAGCTATTCTCCAAAGCACCTGAAGGTAGGACAAGAAGCAACAGATGGAAACACATCAAGGAGAGAAGCAACTTAGAACTAAGGAGAAATTTCCCGACAGTGAGAACAATTAATCAATGGAACAACGTGCCTCCAGAAGTTGTGAATACTCCAACACTGGAAATTTTTAAGAAGATGTTGGATAGAAATTAATTGTGTTTTGCTTGGTGGCTGAACATTGGGACTTTAAGACAACGGCCAGTTTGTGAATCACACTGAGAGAGCAAACAAGCTAGATAACCTAGGATGTTACTTAAGGAGCTGTAAAGTTGGAGTAATTATGGAAATTTTGCTAAGGACAAAGCCATATTTTTTTATCTGTCTTGGGATTTCAAAACTGGTCTGTGGAAATCTGTATTTTTGGTTCCCCCTTTGCGCTTTGAAACGCTCCTCTCGATTTGTGCCATTTAACGAAAGCAGCAACATGTCACCCACCCACAATTTCCCTCCCAACAGTGTATAAATAATATTCCCAGGAGTACTTAGCTTCACTTTCCAGGAAGACCCTTGGAAGGCTCACATCTAAGAGGCAAGAGCTGCTGAAAAGGTAAGCCAAATCATTCGTGCTTAAGTGGAAATTTACTGATTTATAACAGATAGATTAAATCTTTGGTATTAAGAAAATGATAATGATATATATAGAAAAGGTGAATAGTTTACTGTCTATGCTAACTGGGCACAGCTTTCCAGAATTTCAGAGGGTTTGCAAAGCATCATTTAGAAATATCTGGGGCTGAATGCATGGGAATATCTACTTTAGGGGTCTTTGGTGTTCTCTGAGCTTGCTTATTTTCTTGCAGACGTTTCATTACCCTAACTAGGTAACTTATAGGTATCCCTAGAAGACCATCTAACGGCCGTGACCAGGGGGGCCTTCGCACAGATTCGCCTGGTGCGCCAGTTGCGCCCTTTCCTGGACCGAGATGACCTTCGCACAGTCACTCACGCCCTGGTTACTTCCCGCTTGGATTACTGCAATTCCCTCTACATGGGCCTGCCCCTGAGATGCACCTGGAGACTCCAGCTGATCCAGAATGCAGCCGCACGGGTTGTTACGGGAGCCCCTCATTACTCCCATATAACACCCCTCCTGCGTGAGCTGCCCTGGTTACCAGTGGTTCTCCGGGTCCGCTTTAAGGTGCTAGTCCTTACCTATAAGGCCCTGCATGACTTAGGTCCGGGATATTTGCAGGACCTTCTCCTGCCTGCCTCTCACGGTCCTGTTCGCTCACATAGGGCCGCTCTCCTCAGGGTTCCGACGGCGAGCCAATGTCACCTTGCTGTGCCCAGGGGTAGGGCGTTCTCTGTGGGTGCTCCCACCCTCTGGAATGAATTACCTACTGAGCTCCGGACGGCTCCTGATCTCCGCTCCTTCCGTCGGGACTTAAAGACTTGGCTTTTCAAACAAATAGGCTGAGACTGATTCTGGGCTTTATTATTTACTACTAATTAATTATTTGGATTAAATTATGATTTTATTGTACTTGTTTCTTAACTTGTGTTCGCCGCCCTGAGTCCTTCGGGAGAATGGCGGCATATAAATACATGTAATAAATAAATAAATAAATAACTTCATCAGTGGTACTGTAGCACTGATGATGTTACCTAGTTAGGGCAATGAAACATCTGCAAGAAAACAAGCTCAGAGAGCACCAAGGGCACCCCTCATTTCAACCCTGAGCTACAAATAATTTGCTTTTTTTGATATCTATGTCAGCCCTACCTGGGACAATTATTTTTAGTAGGTCAGGTAATTGCAAAGATTTTATTTTATACAGGTAGTCCTCGGCTTACAATTCAGTTCATTTAGTGACCAAGGTCCTGTGATCACTTTTTGCGACCTTCTGACAAGCAAAATCAATGGGAAAGCAAGATTCACTTAAAACAATTGGGTTACTAACTTATCACTTAAGATAATAAAGGTAATAAAATGGGGCAAAACTCACTTAACAAATGTCTCGCTTAACAACAGAAATGTTGGGCTCAATTGTGGTGGTAAATCGAGGACTACTTGCATTTCGTTGAATATACTGAAGATTCAATGATGTTTTGGGTTTTGTCTGTTCTGTAATGTAGTAGATATATAACTCAAGCTCCAATTATTTCATTTTGATGACCTTGAGACATTCTGCAGGTACTTGAAATCTTGGGCTGACTTAAATCTCTTAGAAATGCAAACTCAGAGACCTAGCTAGAAATATTTTGGGAAACCACCAGATTCCAATCTTTCTAGGAAATAATCTCAAGAGATAATACAATTGTCTCTGACTTTGAGAAGTGGTCAGGTATGGAAGGATCATGAAAAGGAAGAACCAGTGATTCAGCAGACAGTTCTTACAAATATGGTAATGTGGTATTCTGTGTAACCTTATCTGATGCTCCTTGGACATAATTAATGCACTTTAATCTGTATCTTGATTTTAATGCACAGGTTGTTAGGTGTGGCACGGGGAAGGGAAGAGTCAAGGAAAAAGAGATTTTTCTGACTCACCTTTCAGTAAAGACTGGAACGCCCTTCAGCTTTATTCCAAGATAAAGGCGGCAATTTTCTGCACACTTAACTGATAAGGAAGCAACCTCCATTATCCAAAGCAGTGGATGGAGACAGGAGGGATATTATCTGAAAGAAAAATAAAAGAAGCATTCTTCCCCGTTGACTTTGCTTGTCAAAAAGTTGTAAAAGATGGTCATATGACCCCAGGACACAACAGCCATCATAAATATGAATCAGTTGTCAAGCATTTGAATGTATATCGTGTGACCATGAATAGTCATTAGCTTGAAAAATGGTCATGTCACTTTTTTCGGTGCCGTTGTAACTTTGAACACTCACTAAACAAACTGTTGTAAGTCAAGGGCTACTTATGTGTCAGACTTGTCCCAACTCAGTTGTTGGGAAAGAAAGACCCTCGACTCCATGTTTGAAGTGAAAGATTCACTTTTTCAGTCCTTTATTTCCCACTACTCCAGCATTATGTTATAGCCAAAATTTCTTGCCCATTGAATCATACAAAGCTTAACATAATCACTTTCTAAATTCAAACACATTTTGTATAAGATATTTATTATGTGAATGTGTACAATTTCAAATTTATTTTTAACAACTTCAAATCCACAGCTTTTCTTATCTAAAATAAATCTGTTTTACATATATAAACCAATGACAAGCATATCCTGGATCAGATTTGTTTTGAGTTTCTATCATTTCTTGTTAGGGGCTCTGAAATTAACATCCATCCATTTGAACAAAATTCCCTGTTGGAAACTGAGCACAGCCAATATTGTAGAAACTGAAAAAAACAACAACAGTACAATAAGTAGATAGAAATAGACAAATAGAATTCTTGATTAAGTATGATTGGACACAAAAGGAATTTATCTCTGTTGCATAAACTCTCAGTATACATACAAGCAACAAGTGATAAATCATGATTATAATAATGAAATATCATAAATCATAAGATACAACACTCAGTGATAATCATAGGATACTAAATAAGCAATCAACCATAAATCATACTGATACTACATAAAATAATACATCATAAGATACTAGCAACAAAGTTATAGTCTTAAGAAGATAGGGAGATAGGTAATAGGAGAGATGAGAAGAATAATAGCAATAGATAGTTCAGTGTTGTGGGAATTAGTTATTTAGCAGAGTGATGGCATGGGGGGAAAAACTGTCCTTGTGTCTAGTTGTTTTGGCGCAAAATGCCCTGTAACATGTCCAGGATATGAGGGGTCTGTAGATGTTTTAACAGCCCTCTTTCTGACTTGTGCAGTGGCAAACCAGACAGTTATAGAGGTGCAAATGACAGACCCAATAATTCCTTTGTAGAATGGGATAAGCAGCTCCTTGGGCAGTCTGAGCTTTCTGAGTTTGTCACAGGACAAACATTCTTTGTTGTGCTTTTTTTGATGACATAATATCCAGCATTTTTGCAAGAGTCCATCACACGACACCAGATAAGTATCTGACCGGTTTTACGAAAGTTCACATGCATTTTTACCTCTTGCAGGATTACATCCAACGTAAAATACACTGGGAAAAAAATGTATACTTTCTTTTGCAGCTCCAACAGTACAACTTTCTAATGGATTCCCAACATTCTTACGATTCGTTAGTGAAAGGCATTCAGTCCATCGATGCCACAGGAGATTTCAATCCCTGTGAACTTTGGCTCACTAGGAGATCAACCCTTCCCACTGCTTGTGGGTTCGAATGGGCAGGTTCTGATTGCTGCATCCCAATATGGGAAAGGCTGAATGGTGGTCACTGCCCATGAAGCCATGATACACCTTCCGCAGTTCTTGCCGTTCATTAAAAATGCTCTGGACTGGCTCAAGTCTTCCCCAAAGGCTCTCATAGGAGTCCACAGAAGCCTGGATGCCCTCTCCAAATTGCTCCTCAGTAATGGCATTAAAGTTCAACCAGATGCAACACTTGAGGACTCTCTGGAGGTTTTCTGCAGAGATGCCTATGAGGATGGGCAGGCTGATGATCTTGTGCAGTTCGTAAAGAGAGGCGGAGGACTGCTCATTGGTGGACAAGCTTGGCACTGGTCATCTGAACATGGGAAGGAGGCAGTCCTGGTTCGTTTTCCTGGAAACCTGGTGACCAGTGTGGTTGGAGTGTATTTCACTGGCAATGTGGGAGAAAGTGGTGTTTTCTCTGTGCCTGAAAAAAATCCCAGGATTCCCCTCATCACTGAGTAAGTACCGTATTTTCCGGCGTATAAGACGACTGGGCGTATAAGATGACCCCCGAATTTTCCTGTTAAAATATAGGGTTTGGGCTATTCTCGCCGTATAAGACTACCCCTCTTCCAACGCACACCAAATAAAAATTAAAAAACATCAACTGGCTCACCCACAATATAAAAGCAGCTGTGCTAGACCCAAAATGGCCCCTGAAACAAGCAGGAACCTCACACAGCCACAAAAAGCCCCCCCCAAAAAAACAACTTTCACACTTTACACACACACAACACAACACAACACAACTGGCTCACCCACAATGTAAAAGCAGCTGTGCTAGACCCAAATGGCCCCTGAAACAAGCAGGAACCTCACACAGCCACAAAAAGCCCAAAAACCCAACTTTCACACTTTACACACACAAAATTCCACATACAGCTTTGTGAGATTTTGTGTGTTTGTGTAGTTAGAGTGAAACACTACAAAAACACACTAAATCTCAGAAAGCTGCACAAATATTATTTTTTTTTATTATTATTTTTTTTAAAGCTAAATTTAAAGCTTCCTAAATTTTAAATGGCTAGGTCTAAAAAAGAACAACTAAAAAAAAAACCAATTAACTATTTTTTTAAAGATCCCAAAGGGGAAAAAAACTTACCCAATAGAACAGGGGTCTCCAACCTTGGCAACTTTAAGACTTGTAGACTTCAACTCCCAGAATTCCTCGGCCAGCTTTGTTTTGCTGGCTGAGGAATTCAGGAAGTTGCTTGCTGATGGAATAGATTCAGGCAAGCGAAGCAAGGCAAGCTGGAGGGGGAAAACTTTTTTCCTTCTCCATAGCTCTGGCATCCCAGCTGAGTTGCCTGATTAGCAGATTGTCAGAGCTTGGATCGCCAGAGCCATTTAAGGCTCATCAGAGCCTTTCGGGCTGGTCTGCCTGGTTACAGGAGAACGACACCCGGCGGATAAGACGACCCCCGACTTTTGAGAAGATTTTCATGTGTTAAAAAGTCGTCTTATACGCCGGAAAATACGGTAATAACAAGGGAATAGAGGTGCAGCATATGATGTGTTCCCAAGGAGAAAAAGGCAAATTAATAGCTAACCAGGAATGTGTTAATCTGAGACTACATAGGTTTAGATAGGATCATAGGAACATATTTGGAATTTATTTTGGCCGTGTTGTGCAGGAGAATTCACTAGAAAAATCAGTTTTGTCAGGAAGATTAAGTGTAATGTGTTAATCCGAGACTATATAGTTTAGATAGGATCATAGGAACATATTTGGAACTTATTTTGGCCCTGTCGTGCAGGAGAATTCACTAGAAAAATCAATTTTGTTGGGAAGATTGTGGTAAAAGGAAACCAGGCAGCCAAAGAACACGATGGCTGGATACCATCAAAGTTGATTTCAGCCACAGCATAGAACAACTCAAAGAAGTAATGCAAGATCAGGGGATATGGGGAGTCCTGCCCCAGAGATTCGCCAAGATTCGGACACAATGTATGACCTTTTTTTTTTTTTTTTGGCCATGGTTGTTAAGTGAATCGCTGCAATTGTTCAATGGTGCTTATGCGAATCCAGCTTCCTCCATTGACTTTGCTTGTCGGAAGCTGGCTGGGAAGGGTGCAAATGGTGATTCCATGACCTGAGGATACTGCAACCATCACAAATACATGCCCATTGCCAAGCACCCAAACTGGGATTGCTGTCGCTAAGCTATACAGTCATAAAGCATGACGTTACATGCCCACATCTCTTAGCAATGACAACTCCTGGGATTGTAAACCCAAGACATAAGGGGTTCTTAAAGTAGGTGCTGCAGTGGGATCTTTAGTGCCATCTAGTGGTCATTTGATCATTGACAGCTCGGAGAATAGAATAGAATAGAATAGAATAGAATAGAATAGAATAGAATAGAATAGACTGGACCTTGAGGTCTTCTAATCCAGCCCCCTGCTCAAGCAAGAGAAGCTATACCATCTCAGACATGTGACTGTCCAGTCTCTTTTTAAAAACTTCCATGATGGACCGATTTCTGGAGGCAAGCTGTTCCACTGGTTAATTGTCCTCACTGTTAGGAAGTTTCTCCTTAATTCCAGGTTGCTTCTCTCTTTAATTTCCATCTGTTGTTTCTTGTCTTGCCTTCAGGTGCTTTGGAGAATAATTTGACCCCCCTCTTCTTTGGGCAGTAGGACTAGTCTCAGTAGACTGGAGAAAAGCAAAGATGAGTAAGTGGGAAGTGTGAGAGTCCCAGGCTTTTTAAGAGCTGAGAAGAAAGTGTAACTCCTGAGATTATGATCCTAGCATGGAGATCAGGTAGGAGAAAGACTGTAGCAATCATGTCTGCAACAGGAAGAGAGAGAAAATCCCCTTCCTGAGAAAGGCCTGAGACTTCTGGTTCCAGGAGCAGAAACTAGAAGTCCCTGCATCAAGCACTTCCTGCGAGATCTTGAACCTAGTTGCACAATATAGTAGGCTAACATGGAGCCTGGTGGTTCCTGATTTAGCATGTTATGGAAATCTGAATTAACCCACATTCTGGGTTTTCATGATGCACTGAGCGATAAGTTGGGTCCTAGTCCAATGGGCCGGCTTTGCACAATATACTAAGATACAACAAGCCTCATACTAGGTAGTAAACATATCCTGATGTATACAAATGTACCACTAGGTACCCCTCTGACTCTCTGAAGGGGTTTGTGCTTCCATGGAGCCTTGAAGTGGGTTGAGCCCACCCATCCTTCTTGTCCTGTATTCTGCTTTTGCTACATATCCATAGATATGGTTCAGTGGGTTTTCAGGAGCTCTGAAAATTCCATAAAATAGCAGGTCTGTTGCTCTTTTTTTCTTCCTCTAGCCTTGTTTAGTTTCTTAAAATCACCAAAATGCTACTTCCAGCTCCATCAGGTGTAGTAGGGCAGGTAACAATGCTGGCTCAAAGCTCCAAAAGGTTGAAAAGAACAGTCAGCAATAACTTTTAGTGAAACTGAACTCTCTTCAGAGACCCAAGAAGAGATTCGGGTCCCTCTCTAGCAATTTCTTAGGGAGTCTAGGGATTGGCCTTATAACATAAGGCTGATTGAAAGAGCTATCCGAGCCATTTTATCTGCTAATTTCTGCTGCAGTGAAAGGGACACCGTCAACCAATTTGGAAAAGTTACATCTCTGCAACAGCAGAAGACCTTAAGAGGGCTTTTTTGGTTAGTTTCCAGGAATTTGGATAATAGTTTTGGTAGAATAAATAGGTTTTCTAGCTCTGTTCGAACGAGTTCTCTGTTTTTCGTGTTTATTTTCCTTCATTTCCTGCTTTTGATACTGCCTGCTTGTTAACCACTATGTTTTCTTGTGATTCTCCAAACAGAACGTATGTGACAAGAATGGGCTTGAAGAGAGACAAACATAACATTGAATAAAAGATACTAACAAGAGGAAGGAGACTTGGCAACACTGTGAGTGATATCTGGACATATCTGGGGTTGGGCGGTTCGAAGTGGAAGCTCTTGATAGTGCTGTGACTATGTCTTTCAAGTGCACAAAAACACTGAGTGCTTACAGGAGGGAAAAAAATCCTATTTTAGAAGAGAAATCAATTGTTCTGGCTTGGTGGCTGAACATTAGGACTTTAAGATAACAGCCAGTTTGTGAATCATACTGAGAGAGCAAACAAGCTAGATAACTTAGGATGTAAAAATGGAAGTTTTGCTAAGGACAAAGTCAGATTTTTTTAAATCTGTCTTGGGATTTCAAAAGTGGTCTGTGGAAATCTGAATTTTTGGTTCCCCCTTTGCACTTTGAAACACTCCTGTGGATTTGTGCCATTTAACAAAAGCAGCAACATGTCACCCACCCACAATTTCCCTCCCTACAGAGTATAAATAATATTCTCAGGAGTGCTTAGCTTCACTTTCCAGGTAGGCCCTCGGAAGGCTCACATCTAAGAGGCAAGAGCTGCTGAAAAGGTAAGCCAAATCAGTGGAAATTTACTGATTTATAGCAGATAGATTAAAACTTTGGTATTAAGAAAATGATAAGGATATAGAATAGGTGAATACTGTCTATGCTAACTGGGCACAGCTTTCCAGAATTTCAGAGGGTTTGCAAAGCATCATTTAGAAAAATCTGGGCCTGAATGCATGGGGATATCTACTTCAGGAGTCCTTGGTGCTCTCTGAGCTTGCAGACGTTTCATTTGGTGGTAGGTTTCAAATTTTTTTACGATAGGTTCTGTGGGCGTGGCTTGGTGGGCATGGCATGGCTTGGTGGGTGTGGCTTGGTGGGCGTGGCAGGATAAGGTTACTGCAAAATCTCCATTTCCTCCTGATCAGCTGGGACTTGGGAGGCAGAGAATAGATGGGGGCGGGGCCAGTCAGAATTTTTACTACCGGTTCTCCGAACTACTCAAAATTTCCGCTACCGGTTCTCCAGAACTGGTCAGAACCTGCTGAAACCCACTTCTGATTTCATTACCTTAACTAGGTAATTTCATCAGTGCTACTGTAGCACTGATGATGTTACCTAATTAGGGTAATGAAACATCTACAAGAAAACAAGCTCAGAGACCCCTCATTTGAACTCTGAGCTGTAAATATTCTGCTTTTTTAACATCTACTTCAACCCTACCCTTATTTTTAGTAGTCAAGTAATTGCAAAGATTTTACTTTATATTGTTCAGGTAGTCTTTGACTTAGAATAGTTCATTTAGTGCCCAAGGTCATGTGACCTCTTTTTGCCACTGTCTAACAAGCAAAATCAATGGGAAAGCAAGTTTCATTTAATTTAATCATTTAATCGGATTACTAACTTATCACTTGTTAAGCGAGTTTTGCCCCATTTTACAACAGAAATGTTGGGCTCAATTGTGGCACTTAGTCGAGGAGTACGTGTATTTCATTGAATATACTGAAGATTCAATTATGTTTTGGGTTTTGTCTGTTCTGTAATGTAGTAGATATATAACTCAAGCTCCAATTATTTCATTTCGATGACCTTGAGACATTCTGCAGGTACTTGAAATCTTGGGCTAACTTAAATCTCTTAGAAATGCAAACTGAGAGACCTAGCTAGAAATAATTTGGGAAACCACCAGATTCCAATCTTTCTAGGAAATAATCTCAAGAGATAATACAATTGTCTCTGACTTTGAGAAGTGGTCAGGTATGGAAGGATCATGAAAGGGAAGAACCAGTGATTCAGCAGACAGTTCTTACAAATATGGTAATGTGGTATTCTGTGTAACCTTATCTGATGCTCCTTGGACATAATTAATGCACTTTAATCTGTATCTTGATTTTAATGCACAGGTTGTTAGGTGTGGCACGGGGAAGGGAAGAGTCAAGGAAAAAGAGATTTTTCTGACTCACCTTTCAGTAAAGACTGGAACGCCCTTCAGCTTTATTCCAAGATAAAGGCGACAATTTTCTGCACACTTAACCGATAAGGAAGCAACCTCCATTATCCAAAGCAGTGGATGGAGACAGGAGGGATATTATCTGAAAGAAAAATAAAAGAAGCATTCTTCCCCATTGACTTTGCTTGTCAAAAAGTTGTAAAAGATGGTCATATGACCCCAGGACACAGCAGCCATCATAAATATGAATCAGTTGTCAAGCATTTGAATGTATATCGTGTGACCATGAATAGTCATTAGCTTGAAAAATGGTCATGTCACTTTTTTCGGTGCCGTTGTAACTTTGAACACTCACTAAACAAACTGTTGTAAGTCAAGGGCTACTTATGTGTCGCAGTGGATGGAGACAGGAGGGATATTATCTGAAAGAAAAATAAAAAGAAGCAAAATTATGGGAAATAATTACAGAGTGGGTTATCATGGGCAATGTTGAGATTTACAACAGTAGAGGGGAGGCCAGTATGGCAGTCAGGGGAAAAAAGAGAAACCCTTTCTGAAAATGGAAATCACAAGTATTTTAGAAGTGCAAATCCTTCAACTGCTCAAGGGGGTGCTGAGCATTAAATGTCTGTATCCTGGGAAGAATTATGTCTGTTCTTTTTGGGTTGCAATGCCAAACCAGACAGTTATAGAGGTGCAGATGACAGACTCAATAATTCCTTTTCAGAACTGGATCAGCAGCTCCTTGGGCTGTCTGAGTTTTGTGAGTTGGCGCAGGAAGAACATTCTTTGTTGTTCCTTTTTGATGACATAGTATCCAGCAATTTTGCAAGAACCACTCACAACCCATCACTTGACACCTGATAATTATCTGACAGGTTTCATAATAGTTTACATGTATTGTTATCTAATGCAGGATTTTATCCAACGTAAAATACACTGAAAAAAAAAATTGTATACTTTCTTTTGCAGCTCCAACAGCACAACTTTCTAATGGATTCCCAACGTTCTTACGATTTGTTAGTGAAAGGCATTCAGTCCATCGATGTCACGGGAGGTTTCAATCCATGTAAGCTTTTGCTCACAGGAGACCGAGCCCAGCCGGTGCTTAAGGATTCGAAGGGGCAAGTTCTCATAGCTGCAGCCCAATATGGGAAAGGCCGGATGGTGGTCACTGCACATGAAGCCATGTTAAAGCTTCCCCAGTTCTTGCTGTTTGTTAAAAATGCTCTGGATTGGCTCAAACCTTCCCCAACGGCAGTCATCGGAGTCCACAGAAGACTGGATGACCTCTCCAAATTGCTCCACTGTAGTGGTATTAAAGTGTGTCCGGATGCAACAATTGGGGACTCCCTTGGAGTATTCTGCAGAGATGCCTACGATGATGTGCAGGCGGATGACCTCGTGCAGTTCGTAAAGAGAGGTGGTGGACTGCTCATTGGTGGGCAAGCCTGGCACTGGTCATATCGCTATGGGGAGGAAGCAGTCCTTGATCATTTTCCTGGAAATCTGGTGACCGGTGTGGCTGGAGTGTATTTCACTGCCACTGTGGGAGAACATGGGATCTTTCCCATCTCTGAAATAATACGGAGGGATCCTGTTATCACCCAGTAAGTATAATGCTACCTCTTTATTTGCCTTTAATAATGCTGTCTGAGATTATATTGTTTACTCTGATCCTTATCCGAAGATTCTTCCACCTTTATGGATAAAAGAGGTAAAAGTTTCCCTGTCACTTATGTCTGACTCTAGGGCATGGTGCTCATTTCCTTTTCCTGGCCAAGGGACCCAGAGTTGTCCGAATATAATTTCCGCAGTCATGTGGCCAGCATGGCTGTATGCCAAAGGCACATGGAATGCTGATACTTTCCCATCGAAGTGGTACCTATTAATCTACTTGCATTTGCATGCTTTCAAACTGGGCAGGAGCTGGAGCAAAGAATGGGAGCTCACCCAGTTGTGCAGCACTTGGGTCTCTAACCCAAATCAATTTTCCAGCTGACAAGCTCAGTGACTTTAACCACTAAGTCATCACATCCCCTTCCTGTATTATTTTATGGATAATCCCCCACAAAGGCTGCACCCCATTATGGAAATGGCTATATAAAAATTATTGCAGCCTAATCCATTATCTTGGTTATCTTGGTATCCATTACCTCTAATTCACACAAGAATTGCACAACAGGGCTAGATTCAAAGTCTGAGTGCAGAGAGAGCATGGCCCAGTTAAGACAGAGGATCAACAGCCACTGAAGCACTTTCACTATAGATTCCCACCATTCTCATTTCCCACAATTTCCTCCAGAAAATTCAAAAAGAGGTATAATTTTAACACTCTAATCGGACACTCTTCTGTTAGTAAATAATTGCAGAATAGTCACTCTGGATTTCGATATCTGCATTTTCTAAATGTGCTTCAACAGACAAGGATAGGGCACCATACTACCTCAGGAATAGGGTGTGTTTAGAGTTTTCTGTCACAGGAGCTTTCTCCAGTAAATGAAAAATTAAATCTGGAGGAGATATTTCTCTTTCTCTCTTTCAGATCAACAAATACCTCCATCAACAGCCAACATGCTTACAATTCTCTATTGCGAGGCATTCGGTCCATCGATGTGACAGGGGATTTCAATCCTTGTGAACTTTTGCTCACAGGAGACCAAGCTTTCCCAGTGCTTGTAGGTTCGAATGGGCAGATTCTGATTGCTGCAGCTCAATATGGGAAAGGCCGAATGGTGGTCACTGCCCATGAAGCCATGATACAGCTTCCCCAGTTCTTACCGTTCATTAAAAATGCTCTGGAGTGGCTCAAGCGTTCCCTAATGGCACACATAGGTGTCCATAGAAGCCTGGATGCCCTCTCCAAGTTGCTCCTCAGTAGTGGTATTGAAGTTCATCCAGATGCAACACTTGGGAACTCCCTTGGAGTATTCTGCAGAGATGCCTATGATAGTGCACAGGCTGTTGACCTTGTAAAGTTTGTACAGAGAGGTGGGGGTCTGCTCATTGGTGGCCAAGCTTGGTACTGGTCATATCAACATGGGAAGGAGGGAGTCCTGGCTCAATTTCCTGGAAACCTAGTCACCGGTAAGGCTGGAGTGTATTTCACTGCCAAGGAGGGAGAAAATGGGATCTTTCCTGTCCCTGAAAAAATAGGGAATGATCCTAGCATCACCCAGTAAGTATAATTCTATAATAATATAATATAATAATAATTTTATCTGCCTTTAATAATTCTATCTGCAAATAGTTTGTTTACCATGATTGTTGTCCCACAATTCTCACATTTTTCAGCAAGGTCCCCAAAGCAAAATAAAACCAAGGGAATGGCTGTGCATATAGAAATTATTTATTTTAACCTAATCTATCAGTTTGGTTGGGTCCTCCGATTCAGGCATTCATTTGATGTGCCAAAGAATCACACGGGAGCAGAATCGAAGTCTGATTGCAAGGGGAACATCATCTACCATATTTAAGACAAAGGATCAACACCCACTGAAGCACTTTCCAAATAAATTCTCCACATCATCTCTCATTGCCCACAATTTCCTCTACCAAAGTGAAATATAACTTTACTTTTAATCCTCCAATCAGATACACAAAGAAATTGGGCACTTCTAACAATGCTAACAAATTATTTCAGTGTATTTTGATACCTGTACTTTCTAAATTTGCTTCAACGGACAAGGAAAGATACGGTATCTTCATTGCCACACAACCTTAGTAATAAAAGTTTGTTCAGACTTGGCTAGCGTATTATAATAGTTTTCTGGAGTACAGGTAGTCCTTGAGTTACGACCACATTTGAGCCCAAAATTTCTGTTGCTAAGTGAAATATCTGTTAAGTGAGTTTGCCCAAGTTTACGACTTTTTTTGCCAAAGTTGTTAAGTGAATCATTGCATTTATTAATAACATGGTTGTTGAAGTGAATCTGCTTCCCCATTTTGCTTGTCAGAAGATCACAAAAAGAAGTCATATGACCTCACTGGACATTGAACTGTCATCAATATGAACCACTTGCCAAGCTTCTGAATTTTGATCAGGGTTCAATTTTGATCATGGGGATGCTGCGTTTTTTTTTTTAAATTTGATTTATATGCTGCCCTTCTCCGGAGACTCAGGGCGGCTTACAATGCGTTAAGCAATAGCCTTCATTCTTTTGTATATTTTATACAAAGTCAGCTTATTGCCCCCACAAACTGGGTCCTCATTTCACCTACCTTAGAAAGGATGGAAGGCTGAGTCAACCTTGGGACCTTGGAGAGATTCGAACCAGCAGAAATTGCAGGCAGCTGTGTTAATGACAGGGTGCACCAAACCACTGTACTATCAAGGCGATGGTCCTAAAATGTGAAAAACGGTCATAAGTCACTTTTTTCAGTGCCGTTGTAATTTTGAATGGCCACTGAATGAACTGTTGTAGGTTGAAGACTACATGTATATGAAAAATTTAATGTGGAGATACTTCTCTCTCTCTCTCTCTCGCTTTCAGACCAACAAATAGCACTATCAACATCCAACATGATTGCAATTCTTTATTGCAAGGCATTCAGTCCATTGATGTCACGGGAGATTTTATTCCCTGTGAACTTTTGCTCACAGGTGACCAAGCCTTTCCACTGCTTGTGGGTTCGAATGGGCAGGTTCTGATTGCTGCAGCTCAATCTGGGAAAGGCCGCATGGTGGTCACTGCCCATGAAGCCATGATACAGCTTCTGCAGTTCTTGCCGTTCATTAAAAATGCTCTGGAGTGGCTCAAGTCTTCCCCAACGGCTCTCATAGGAGTCCACAGAAGCCTGGATGCCCTCTCCAAGTTGCTCCTCAGTAATGGCATTAAAGTTCATCCAGATGCAACACTTGGGGACTCCCTTGGAGTATTCTGCAGAGATGCCTATGATAGTGTGCAGGCTGATGACCTTGTGCGGTTTGTACAGAGAGGCAGGGGTCTGCTCATTGGTGGCCAAGCTTGGCATTGGTCATATCAACATGGGAAGGAGGGAGTCTTGGCTCAATTTCCTGGAAACTTGGTCACTGGTGTGGCTGGAGTGTATTTCACTGCCAAGGAGGGACAAAATGGGATCTTCTCTGTCCCCAAAAAAATAGGGAATGATCCTAGCACCACCCAGTAAGTATAATTCTACCTCTTAATCTGCCTTTAATAATCCTACCTGCAAATAGTTTGTTTACTATGATTGTTGTCCCAAGATTCTTACATCTTTCAGCAAAGTCCCCAAAGCAAAATAAGAGCAAGGAAATGGCTATGCGGATAAAAATTATTTTAGTCTAATGATCAATCAGCTTAGTCAGGTCCTCCGATTCAGATATACATTTGCTGTGCCAAAAAATCTCACAACAGGGTTGGAATCAAAGCGTGATTGTAAGGGAACAGCATCCAGTTAAGACAAAGGATCAACTGCCACTGAAGTACTTTCAGTACAGATTCCCAACTTTTTTTCTCATTTTCCTCCATTTCCTCTGCCAATTTCAAATACAGGTAACATTTGAACACTCTAATCAGATAGGCAGAGAAATCAAACCTCCTTGTGTGAATAAATAATTTCAGAATAGTTGCAGTGCCAATAAAGGAGACTATTTGTAGCTTAGTGTTGAAGGGTCCTTGGTGCTCTCTGAGTTTGCTGGTTTTCTTGCAGACGTTTCATTACCCAACCTAGATAATGTTAGAATGCAGTATTGCAGGCTAATTCTGCTGACTGCCACAGGTTCAATTCTTACCAGTTCAAGGTTGACTCAGCATTTCATCTTTCTTAGGTTGGGAAAATGACGACCCAGATTGTTGGGGCAATAGGCTGATTCTGTAAACAGCTTAGAGAGGGCTGTAAAGCACTGTGAAGCGGTATATAAGTTTAAGTGCTATTGTTATCCTCAGTGCTAGTTACAGTGTGCTATGATACTTGCTTTTTTCTAAATATGCTTCAGGAGACCAAAAAAGGTAGGACATTTTCAGATGTGTACCACAAAAGATTTCACTCTCTTTCTCTCTTTCAGACCAACAAATAGCCCGATCCATATCCAATATGATTACAGTTCTCTGTTGCAAGGCATTCAGTCCATCGATGTCATGGGAGATTTCCGTCCTTGTGAACTTTTGCTCACAGGAGATCAACCCTTCCCACTGCTTGTGGGTTCGAATGGGCAGGTTCTGATTGCTGCATCCCAATATGGGAAAGGCCGAATGGTGGTCACTGCGAATGAAGCCATGATACAGCTTCAGCAGTTCTTGCCATTCATTAAAAATGCTCTGGACTGGCTCAAGTCTTCCCCAACGGCTCTCATAGGAGTCCACAGAAGCCTGGATGCCCTCTCCAAATTGCTCCTCAGTAATGGCATTAAAGTTCAACCAGATGCAACACTCGAGGACTCTCCTGGGGTCTTTTGCAGAGATGCCTATGAGGATGTGCAGGCTGATGACCTTGTGCAGTTTGTAAAGAGAGGTGGTGGACTGCTCATTGGTGGCCAAGCTTGGCACTGGTCATCTGAACATGGGAAGGAGGCAGTCCTGGTTCGTTTTCCTGGAAACCTGGTGACCAGTGTGGCTGGAGTGTATTTCACTGGCAATGTGGGAGAAAATGGTGTTTTCTCTGTGCCTGAAAAAATTCCCAGGATTCCGCTCATCACTGAGTAAGTATTACTCCACTTCTTTTTTCTATGGTTATTAATCCTACGTATAATAGTGGATTTTTTTGGTGACCCTTGTCCCAATAATTCAAGGTTGTCCGTAATAAATTACCTCAGATTAAACATTTCTCTCATTCCAAAAATTATTTTTGAGAATTTTAGATCGTATGCCATGGGCTTTTCAAATACGGTGACTGGAGAAAATATATCCAGCCATATTGATTTCCTTAATCATTTGATAGAAACCCAAGTGATACATTTATTCTGGAATCATCTGTATAGATTCTTTAAATTTCACCTGAATAAAACCTATTCAAAATGTATATTTCTGTCAGAAATAGCAAACATACTCTACAAATAAGATAGTGTTAACAGCAGATAGCTCGTTAAGAGGACAGATTATTCTGATTTTATGGAAGATCTTTAAGTCTTCCATCCAATCATTCCAAGGAAATTCTGTCAGCACATCTTGCCTTTAATTTGGGGAAAAAAGTTTTTAGGCTCATAATTTACAAAAACAACCTCTTCTTCCTCCCTCTCTCCCTCCAAGTGCTGATATTGATATAACAGTCCAATTTAGTCAAGCCACAGGTCCAATATTGGGATCCTAGTCCTTCATATGAAGACTATCCTATTCATGGAAAATATTATAAATTAATTACTGTTTTTTAAAAAATAATTTTTATTAAACAGTTTTTCTTAAAAAACAAAAAAAGAAATTTTTATAATTTTCTTCTTTTCAACAATTTCACATGAGTAAACATTTCTTACATATCCATTTTTCTCCCTTACTTCAATTTGCCATTTATACATATAGTTCTAATATTGATTTATATACATAAAGATAACAGTGTACTCAATATCGATCATACATTCTGTAGTCGTTGTTTTTTTGTTTTTTTTTAAAGACATGGATTAGATATACAAAGGGATTTACTGATTCTTCTGAATGGAGTGGACAGATTCAATGTAAAGGGCGATGACCCCCAGAGTCCACTGTTACCATCTCCCTTGCTTATCCATGGGGCCTTGGCATTTCCAGTTGGCATAAGTGATACCTACCACTCCTTCCTGGCAGCTGCATATTACGGTCGAGGACGCATTGTAGTTGCCTCTCATGAAGGCTTACTCAACATATCATCAATGAACTCTTTCCTCCTCAATGCCATCAGTTGGCTTTCTTCTCGAAAGGAAAGCAAGGTGGGCATTGGAGACAGCTTACAGGAACTTTACTCCATGCTAAATCAAGCAAAGATTCCCTGTGAGCTAACCAACTTTAAGGAAGGCCTAGGCATATACTGTTGTACAGCCTATGATGCCAAAGAGATGGAAAGCATCCATGAATTTGTCTCTGAAGGAGGAGGACTCCTAATTGGAGGTCAAGCTTGGTATTGGGCTTCTGTGAATCCCGATTCCAGTGCTATTGCAGAATATCCAGGAAATAAGATCCTGAATAAGTTTGGAATTGGGATTGTTGGAAAATATATTGACATTCCTGAAAACAGCTGTCCTGTTGGAGAGGCCAATGAAATAGCTTCCACTTATCATTTCCGGAAAGCATTCTTGAAGTTCAAGGAACATATTCGAAATGAGCAGATTCTACAACCACCATATTCCTTGTGGCTCCAGAAGTTGGTGCAAGACATTGCGATATTCCTTGAGATCCCAGCTATGAACTCCCGTCCTTTCTCTTCAGTTCATGAAGAAGCTCTAGAGTTGGTTCAGATTAAAGGGATTCCTGAGGTCAGTGAACATAACCCAATCCAAGCTAATTCAGATCAAGCCATCTTACTTCAAATAGCTTCTGTGCTCTATAATGTTCTACCAGAGTTTCAAGGCTTACTACCCAGCCTGATGCCAAATGATCCAAACTCTTATCCTACAGCACCTCCTCAAAACATTCAAGTTAACGGAAGCAATACAGGTAGGAAATTTTGTTCTTAATTTTGATATTTAATGGTTATTATTTCAGAATAATGACCTATGTGGGCAGGACATTCTTTTTTATCAAGTAATATTAAGTACTGATTCAAAACTTCCAACACTAGACTATGTTCATTAGGATGACATGCATGTAAATTAACCGAGAAAAACTGTTTGATTTAAGGATAAAATATTAGCTAAATCTACAGGAAGATCCAAATGACCAAATTAGTTATGCTATTTTGCAATTAGAGTTGATTTCAGAGAAGACATCATTTCATTTTGATAACACAGTGTTTAGTGTATCCTTGACACAGCTACTAGCATAAAATCCCAAGAATGCAGACCTTTCAGTAATCTTATGTATACAAACATGAACCTCTGAAAGATTTTATACTTTGCTTTTAGGAAATGAAGCTTGGAGAAGCACTGGCATGTATGCTCCCCCAGCATCAACGGTCACTTTATTATTCCCAGCCTCCACCCTCAATGCAAAATTGCAGGTAATATTAGTTCTAAATTAGTCATCATGATATATAGTTAAGATTCTGCATGGCACTTCGTTTTAATTGGCTCCTGGGTTGTCTTTGGCTTCATCCTTTCTCCTTATTTGATTCTGAACTGGTTCATGACTTTTTTCTTCTGAATTTTGGCTCCTTCTGAGGGAAATGGCTTGAAAAATGTTTCCCTCATTCCAGATCCTGAGGGAAGGGGGGGAAAAACATCTCTCTCTCCTCAGATTCCTCAATTGCTGCTTCCTCTTCCATTGCTATTTCTCATCAGGGCTGCCTATCTCTTAATTTGCCTGTTTATTTGACTCCTGGCTTTGGCTTGGGTTATTCAGTCATGTCCTCACAAGGCCTGTGACAGAAGAGCTCCAGGCAGCCATCTTGTCTTCCTTCTAGCCTCAGGCCCGGCAGTTCTGTTTGATTGGCCACTGGCTCATCTTTGGCTTCATCTTTTCTCCTTATTTGGTCCTGGGTGGGCTTCTTAATTCTTCTTCTTATCAATCTTAGCTCTATCTGAGGGAAATGGCTTGAAAAAATGTTTCCTTCATGACAGATCCTGAAGGAAGGGTAGGTGGGTGGGTGGGAGAAACACCACTCTCTCCTCTGATTCCTCAGTTGCAGCCTCCTTCCTGATTGCCTTTCCTCACCAGGGCAGTCTATTTTTTTTAATTTGCCTCTTTATTTGGCTCCTGGGCTGTAGCTCTGTTAATTCAGCCTCTTCTTCATGAGTCCTTTGGCTGAGATCTCCCAGGCAGCCATCTTGTCTTCCTTCCCTAAAATGATTCTGTTTGATTGGTCACTGCTGTTTGATTGGCAGCTGGGTCATCTCGACAATGGGGGAGGGCTGAGAAGGAGCACAGGTGCTTCTCACCTGCTCAGGTAGCTTGTCCTTTCATAGGCCTTAAATAAAGAAACAAACGATGCCCTTCATCCTAAAGGCACTTAAACTCTTTCCCAATGTTTTTCATTTCAGAAATATACTTGGAAGTGCTCAAATACAAGAAAAAGACTATTATTTATTAGAATTACATTCTGTATATGTATATTTATATTTTTAGATATAGTTTATATTTTATATTAAATATAGCCAGTATTTTTTTTTTAAATTTGATTTATATGCCGCCCTTCTCCAGAGACTCAGGGCGGCTTACAATGCGTTAAGCAATAGCCTTCATTCTTTTGTATATTTTATACAAAGTCAGCTTATTGCCCCCACAAACTGGGTCCTCATTTCACCTACCTTAGAAAGGATGGAAGGCTGAGTCAACCTTGAGCCTTGGAGAGATTCGAACCAGCCGAAATTGCAGGCAGCTGTGTTAATAACAGGGTGCATTAAACCACTGTACTATCAAGGCTCATTAGTGTAATAAACTGCAGGACTATTAGTATTGTTATAGAATATATAATATAGTAATCCGGTAATTTAGTATGAATATAGTAGAATAAAATTATATGTATAAATCTTATATATAATTTATCATTGATATCACTGTTTCTTAGCCTTGAAGACTTTAAAATGTGTGGACTTCAACTCCCAGAATTCCCCAGCCAGTCATGCTGAGGAATCCTAGAGGGTTAAATGCACACTTTAAGGTTGATAAGGTTGAGAAATCCCGATTTATTTACCAATCAGAATCAGAGTTAAGGGGCTGCCACAAAAAAGAAGGGGTTGACCTATTCTCCAAAGCACCTGAAAGCAGCATAACAAGCAATGGATTGAGACTAGTAAAGGAGAAAACCAGCTTAGATCTAAGGAATAATTTATTGACAGTTAGAACAATTAATCAAGAACGACTTGCCTCCAGAAGTTTTAGGTGCTTCAACCCTGGAGGTTTTAAAGAAAAGATTGGACAACAATTTGTCTGGGAAGACATTGGGTTTCCTCGTTGAGCTAGAGGACTTCCAAGGACCATTCCAACTCTGTTATGCTGTTATAGAATTTTATAGATGCTTAAAACAGACACCACAACATAGCAATAGCACCTAGTCTATATACCATTGGTAGTGCCTTTATAACCCTCTCTAAATGGTTTACAGAGTCAGCATATTGCTCCCAACAATTTGGATCCTCATTCTACTGACCTCAGAAGGATGGAATGCTGATCCAACCTTAGTTTTACTACAGGTAGTCCTCAACGTATGGCTACAACTGAGCCCAAAATTCCCATTGTTAAGCAAGACAGTTGTTAAGTGAGTTTTGCCCCATTTTACGACCTCTCTTGACACAGCTGTTAAGTGAATCCCTGCAGTTGTTAATTAGTTACACGGTTCTAAAGTGAATCTGGATCCCTTATTGACTGCTTGTCAGTAGGTTGCCAAAGGGGGACCACATGACCCTGGGACACTGCAATGATCTTAAATACATGCCTGTTGCCAAGGGTCTCAATTTTGATCCCATGACCATGGGGAAACTGCAACGGTTGTAAATGTGAAAAACAGTGATAAGTCAATTTTTTTTCAGTGCCGTGTTAATTTCAAACAGTCACTAAACTAATGGTTGTAAGTCAAGGACTACTTGTATGAAGCCATTTCTCTTTAGAATGACTTGTTCATTTCAATGGAGGTTGTTTTCCACAGGTGCAGATTGGGTGCCACACTGATAGTTTAGTTAATCTTCAGGAATGGAAGCGTCCTCCAGTAGTGACAAGGCGATTTAAGGTGCAGACTGAGAAGATGGAGATCTCCAGTTTGTGGGGAGGCCTCCTGTACATCATTGTACCAGAGAACTCTTCATTGGGCTACTTCTCTGTCACCATCGAAGGGGCCACCCAGGCTCCTTATTTCAAGCATGGTAACACAACTCCTTCCTCAATTTATGATGTTCAAAACTTTTCTACTTTGCTGGTTGGTTCTGATCTGGCTCCAACAGGTGTTGAAGCTGGCAAACTTTCTGGAGTCCATCTCCAAACTTTCTGGAGTCCATCTGGCTCCAACAGGCATTGAAGCTGGCAAACTTTCTGGAGTCCATCTCCATTTAGAAACCAAGCAGAAAAATGGATACCCTTTCGTATTTCAGAGAAATATTGCACACCAAGTATTTACAGGAAATAAGGTGCACCCACTGGATGTCTTCTGTTTAAATATCATCCTGAAATGGTAGTGGAGTCTAGAGAGGCTCATATTTAAACTAGGAGGCTACAGAATATTGTATTCAAGGCCTTTGGAAACCTAATTATTATTATTTTATTTCTTTATGCAATTGTGTTTTAATAAATCTCAGTGCTCTGCAATGAAAGATCAGGAATAATGAAATCAATATATCTGGATATCTTGGAAAGTTCATTTTAATAATGGGTGATTCCTCACAATTCTAAACAATTGTTCTTTCTATGCTAAAAATGTTAGAAATTCTGTTTATATATAGCACCACAGAGCAAAGAGTACAGTCACCATGTGCTTTACTGCTCAGCTGTGTTACACGGTAACAGGAGACCGGAAACTCTGCTTAGAACAAAAGAGCATTGACTATATACCATAAACCCAAAATTGTAAAAACGGCCATCTACTGGATGAATGCTACTGTAGTTGTTGCATAGAAATACATTCCAACAAAGAAAAATCAACAACGTTTTCCAGGACAATGGATGCAGCACAGATTTGCTAAAGAAAACCAGTGGAAAATAAGGGTGAAATCTCTGTACCTCTTTGCCTTTTCGTGGAATGTATCATTGGCCACACTTTTCAAAATATTTTGATCAGGAAAGCATTTTTCTTTCTCCAACCTATTTTTGGTTTAAGAAAATAATATACCCAAGTGTTCTGTTTTCAATGTTTCTATAGGTGAAACCAGCATCCAGGATTGGCAAGATATTATCCGCCACTATCCCGCTCCCTGGGCAGAACTTGAAACTGAAAATATCATCCTCACACTGCCATCGGATGCTATACGTAGTCATGATGGGATTGATTTCCTACTCCAGATGTGGGATCAGATGATGAGGGCTATCACCCATTTAGCAGCCATCCCTTCTATTTTTCCCAGACCAGAGAGGATTGTGGCAGATGTTCAGATAGCAGCAGGCAAGTATAAACTAGTTCACATCACACATTTTAGAGGAAAACCATAAAATATGATTGGTCTGTTCCTAATTTGTAAGTCAAAATGTGTTTTAATAGAACTATTGTTCTAATGCTATGAGTGTCCCAATATTTATTTATTTGGCAGTGTCCCAGTATTTAAGGGGCTGTCCCAAAGAAGAGGGAGTCAACCTATTCTATGGATAGGCAAAGCACCCAAGGGTAGAACAAGATGTGATGGTTGGAAACTAATCAAGGAGAGAAGCAATGTAGAACTAAGGAGAAACTTCCTGACAGCGAGAACAATTAACCAGTGGAACAACTTGCCTCCTGAAGTTGTGGGTGATCCATCACCGGAGGTTTTTAAGAAGAAATTGGATGGCCATTTGTTTGGAATGGTATAGGGCCGTGATGGCGAACCTATGGGTGCCACAGGTGGCACGCGGAGCCATATCGGTGGGCACGCAAGCTTAGCTCCGACATGCATGCGCCAGCCAGCTGGTTTTCGGGCCTTCTGGGCCCACCAGAAGTCAGGAAACACACTGTTTCCGGCCTCCGGAGGGCCTCAGGGGGGTGGGTGGGTGGGGAAGGCTGTTTTTGCCCTCCCCAGGCTCCTAGAAAGGCTCTGGAGCCTAGGGAGAGCAAAAAATGGGCCTACCAAGCCCATCGTGCCATCACGTGCCAAAAGTGGGGGGGGCAGGGTGCATAGAATTATGGATGTGGGCATATGTGCGTGTGACCCCACCATGCTCCCCCTGCTTTTGGCACGCGATGGCAAAAAGGTTAGCCATCACTGGTATAGGGTCTCTTGCTTGATCGGGGGGTTGGACTAGAAGACCTCCAAAGTCCCTTCCTATTATTCTGTTAATGCTGCAGTTTGCACACCTCAGCAAACTGACAGGTGCACCATGGGATATTTCACTGCTTAATAAATGGAATCATAAGGACTGTTTATTAAACTTTAGTAAATTATCTTACAGTTCATCTGTGAGTTCACCTTGGCTATGATTCCTATGGAAGAGTGTCCTCAAATCAGGGTTGATGTGGGAAAGAATTTCACTCTAAGGCTGAACCAATATTGTGTAGTCCTGTTCCCCGTTCACCTTTCAAACATAATACAATACGGTAGGGGTCCCCAACCCCTGGTTCGTGGATTGTCACACGGCCACGGCATACCAGAAACTGGGCCACACATGTAAGCGATACCCCATCTGTGGGACGCAGGCAGCACAGAAAACCACATCCCCTCCGGTCCACATAAAAACCTCTCTCCATGGAACTGGTCCCTACTGCCCAAAAGATTGCACTGCAATTCAGGACATGGAATATAAAGGATTTCATCTTCCTCCAAGATATATCCACCCATCATAAAGATCATTTATACATACAAAAAAATTATATCTACTCAATTTGCATAATCTTGGCTTTGGGCTGCACGCTTCGAATAAAAACGCTAGTGTTTTTACTAAGTTATTGTAGGCTCTAAATCCCATCAGGTGACATTGTGCCAAGAAGGGGACCTGGATGATGCCCGTCCTGTGACAACAGGTGGATGGGCAGAAAATTATGGAAGCAAGAAGTCCCACAAAGAAACATAACGTCACTCAGGGAATTTTCTATTGTAGGACTGGTACTTGACATCCTTCCTGAGCAAAATTCACTTTGTGTCCTTTAAATTAAACTCCTAAGGAAAATTTTCCGAGTTGAGGTGAACTTCTAGTTATCTCCATGGGGACATCCATGTTGTGTTGTTATAACAATACCAAAGTGGTTTGCTATGGCTTGCTTCCGAAATATTTACTCAACTTTTCGGGCTAACGTACAGACCCAGGATTTCCCATTAGCCTCTCATCTAATTGTATCCCTCCCCAATTTTTCCTTAGGTTGGATGCACTCTGGCTATCCAGTCATGAGTAATGTGGGGGCCGTGCCTAGCATCATAGATGTGCAAGATTTCTACGCCAAAGGAACCTGGAGCCCAATCCATGAACTGGGTCATAACCAGCAGAAAAGTGGTTGGAATTTCCCGCCCCATACCACAGAAGCCACCTGCAACCTCTGGTCCGTTTACATCAATGAGACCGTGCTGAGCGTCTCACGAGAAATAGCCCACCCAGAGCTTCAATTGCATGCAAGAAAGGAGAGGATTGAGAACTACATTAGAAATGGAGCTAATCTGAATGACTTTGAAATGTTCACTGCATTTGAACCCTATTTGCAGGTAAGAAAGCTGTTCATGGGAGGTCACTGGTGTAATACAGGTAGTCCTTGACTTACAATAGTTCGTTTAGTGACTATGGCATTGAAAAAAGTGACTTATAACTGTTTTTTACACTTATGACAGTTGTAGCATCCCCATGGTCCGTTGATGAAGATTCGGACGCTTGGCAACTGATTCATATTTATGATGGTTGCCGTGTCCTGGGATCATGTGATCCTCTTTTGTGACCTTCTGAGAAGCAAAGTCAATGGAGGAAGCCAGATTCACTTAACAACCATGTCACTGACTTAACAACTGCAGTGATTTACTTGTGGCAAGCGAAGTAAAAAAATGGGACAAAATTCACTTAACAAATATTTCACTCAGCAACAGGAATCTGGGGCGCAATTGTGGTCGTAAGTCAAAGACTACCTCGATGTAGGATTGAAGGGATGGGGGGAAAATCTTTCTCAAAAAGGGGAAGAAAATGCTATCAGTTGAGGTCAATTCCTGCAATTGATTAAAAGTGTAAAAAATAGGTTTGTGACTTCTCTGTTTTTATACTGGTGGCCTTTGATCCAGACAACATAAGGTCATTCAGTGTAAAATAATGTAATAGCTGAGATATAGATCACGGATCTATGCAATTGCCTTATTTTTCTTCAGCTGCAGGAAGCCTTTGGATGGGACCCCTACTTCCGCATTTTAGCAAAATACCAAACCATGAGCAACATCCCAGATGACAACCGATATAAGATGAACCTGTGGGCAGAAACCTTCTCTCAGGAAGTCAACAGAAACCTGGCTCCTTTCTTCAAAACCTGGGGGTGGCCCATTGAGGACAGTATCTCCGAGAATCTGGCCTCAATCTACCCCGCCTGGGCAGAGGATCCCATGATACATTATCGGTTCTTTTGAAGGACCAGAATCCAAGATTATCCTCATCAGAGAACACTGGAATTGGGGGGGATGTATTACTCAAAACTGAGTCTGATAATTTGAATGAATTTTTTTTTTTATTTAGCTGTTGCACATGGAGGATTTCCATGTGCAACACAAATCTCTTTCTTAGGGGACTGGTAAACTATTTGCTAGCAATATGAGGCTAAAAGTAAAGAGAACCTCATATTTTCATTATAATCTCTAATATTCTGTTAAATTTAGTTCCCAAATGGGCATTTCCTGTATTTTTCACAAAGAACTCTCTCTAATGATGCCACACATTTGAAATGATGATTATTAAGCTCTTTGTTGGTCTAAATAAAAATTGTGTATATTAAAAATATAACTGTTTGATCTTTCTCATGGCTTGTTCCCTCCGATTTATTTGATCTTTTCTGAATTGAGTGGATTCTGGGTTTTATCACGTTTGTTATTGTTAGTTGCGAAGTCGTGTCCGACCCATTGCGACCCCATGGACAACATTCCTCCAGGCCTTTCTGTCCTCTACCATCCTCTGGAGTCCATTTAAGCTCACGCCGACTTCTTCAGTGACTCCATCCAGCCACCTCGTTCTCTGTCGTCCCCTTCTTCTTCTTTTGCTCTCCATCGTTTCCAGTATTAGGCTCTTCTCCAGTGAGTCCTTCCTTCTCATTAGGTGGCCAAAGTATTTGAGTTTCATCTTCAGGATCTGGCCTTCTAAAGAGCCATCACGGTTGATCTCCTCTAGGACTGACTAGTATGATCGCCTTGCAGTCCAAGGGACTCACAGGAGTCTTCTCCAGCACCAGAGTTCAAAGGCCTCAATTCTTTGGCACTCAGCCTTTCTTATGGTCCAACTTTCACAGCCATATATTGCAAGTGGGAAAATCATAGCCTTGACTATACGCTCTTTTGTTGGCAGGGTGATGTCTCTGCTTTTTAGTATGCTGCCTAGATTTGCCATAGCTTTCCTCCAGTAGTGGGTTTCAAATCCTGTTGCTACCGGTTTGCTCATGGGCGCATATGCAGAAGCGTCTGAGCAGGTAGGCGGAGCGTCCTGCCACCGCTGCTACAGGTTCACCCGAACCGGGGCAAACCGGTAGCAATCGACCACTGCTTTCCTCCCCAGGAGCAAACGTCTTTTAATTTCTTGGCTGTAGTCCCCATGTGCAATGATCTTGGAGCCCAGGAAAATAAAATCTGTCACTACCTCCATTTCTTCCCCATCTATTTGCCAGGAATTGAGAGGGCCAGATGCCATGATCTATCATGTTACTTTACTCCCTCCCCCCGCCCCCCAGTTTCGGCTATTGTTTTGACTATGTCAGAAATAAATTTTTGAATGCTTTCTTCTTTACGATTTTAAAAAACATGGAAACCCTGTTTTATAAAAGGTTTAATTGTTCCAAAATGTCTCCGTGGGTGGCGGCCCTTGAATGAACTTCTCCAGGGTCAGAAACTAAGCAGGGTAATAAGAACAAGGATGGGAGACCACCAGCAAAGCCCAGGGCTGTGCAAATCTAGTCGATCAAATGACAATTCTGGAGCATGCTCTTTAAAAAAAAGTAAAGAATTCAAATGGCTAACAGGTGAAGAAGGTGAAGGGAATGCCCTCAAACCACCAGCTTTCCCCAGGGTTGAATCACATTCTTAAACCTCCATGCTAATTGGCAGGTCTTAACTCTCTTCTGGAAAACCTTTGCATCCTTCAGTTAGCCATGTCTGTAGGGCAGACACTTTTTAAAGTTAAATACAGGAGCAGAGTGTCATGTTCTTTCACAGCAACATGACGGCCAGGGTAGATGCCATATGGGCACAACCTAATAATGTTTGGGGGGGTGCCCACTGTCATTTTAGGGGTCCTGGTGGCTGAGTGTGTTGGTCATCTCCCTGTCAATAAGGAAACCATAAGTTGTCCTTGCAATTCAAAGCAATGGGCTGCACATGCAGAGGAAGTCGTAGGCCTGCGCCCTGGTGATGCATCTGACTGTGCAAAGTGGCATACAATGATCCGAAAAGCGGACCCTGAACCTGTGACAATACATTAGGAAGAAGAAGAAGTGGTCAGAAGTTGAAGACTATCTGTACTCTTTGTGTCCATAGATCCAAAACTAGCGAAAGTATGCATGGAAGCCATCCCACACAACACACCCAACCCAGGGGTGAAATATTCCCGGTTTGGACTGGATCGCCCGATCCGGTAGCGATGGAGGCGGGTGGTTCGGAGAACCGGTAGCAAAAATCCCTGCCCCCCCCCCACCATGCCCAACTGAGCCGCGCGATCATCAGAGGCTTTTTTTAATTTTTAAAAGCATTTTTTCTACAACCTCTTTGGCCGAAAAAAATACTTTTAATAGTAAAAAAAAAAAAAAGCCTCTGATGATCGTGCGGCTCAGCTGGGATCATCAGAGGATTTTAAAAGCATTTTTTCTACAACCTCTTTGGCCGAAGAGGTTGTAGAAAAAAAGTTTTTAAAAGAAAAAAAAAGCCTCTGACGATCAGGCAACTCAGCTGGATCATCAGAGGCTTTTAAAAGCATTTTTTCTACAACCTCTTCAGCTGAAGAGGTTGTAGAAAAAATGGTTTTAAAAGTTTAAAAAAAGAGTTGGCCATGCCCTCAGTCACATTACCCCCACCAAGCCACGCCCACAGAACCAGTAGTAACAAATTTTACATTTTACCACTGACCCAACCTAAGTGCACTAAGATATGAGGTGAATTCAGCAAATCCTTACAGCATTTCTCTAATGAGGGCAAAAAAGGGAAAATATGCGTAACTCTTCCCTTTTCCTGACCCAGCATTTTTGAAATCACCTTCCTGAATTAGTGACAGTCCCAAAAATTTCTTCTTGCAAAGGTTTCCACAAAGCTACAAAGCAAACAGTGAAAAAATGATTTTCAATCTATTGCCAAGAAAACAACACAGTGCTGTCATGTCCTCCAGGAAATATTCGCTTTTAAAAACTCAGTTGTAAATGCTGGGATCTCTGGGAGCTGTCCCGAGTTCTGATTTTAATCCCTGCCTGCTAATACATTTCTTTCTATGTATGTAATAATTCTCTTTTGCACATAGCCAAGTAACCCGTCCTGTTCATTTCTCTTTCTGCTTGCATTCCCTACTACATGTTGCTGAAAAACCTATGGTACTTCATTGGCCTGCACAGTCCTTGGAAAAACTATATTTTAGAGACCCCATACATCCACTGTTTCTGTTGCTCCCCTCTGAGAGGAGGTTTCGGAGTATTTCTAGCAGGACTACCAGATTCTGCAACAGCTTTGTTCCCTATATGCCATCTGTCTGGTAAACTCACAAGATTCTTTTTTCCCCCATGTGCATTTATTCAGATGGACTAGACTGTGTTGTTTCTCCATGTTATATAATATATGTGGGTATATACATAATTTTGTATTCAAGTATTTATTTTGTCATGTCTATGTTTACATACAGTAGAGTCCTTCAGGTTTCTAGGTTTTATCGTATCTCAAGACTTAAAATGGACACCTAACATCAAAAATGTCATCAAAAAAGCACAACGAAGCATGTTCTTCCTGCACCAACTCAGGAAGCTCAAACTGCCCAAAGAGCTGCTGATTCAGTTCTACAGAGGAATGATTGAGTCTGTCATCTGCACCTCCGTAACTGTCTGGTTTGGCTCTGCAACCCAACAAGACAGACACAGATTTCAGAGGATCATTAGAACTGCCGAAAAAACAATGGCTACCAACCTGCCTTCCATTGAGGACTTGTATACTGTAGGAGTCAAAAAGAGGGCTGTGAAAATATCTACAGACCCCTCGCATCCCGGACATGAACTGTTTCAACTCCTACCCTCAAAATGACGCTATAGAGCACTGCACACCAGAACAACTAGACACAAGGACAGTTTTTTCCCCAAACGCCATCACTCTGCTAAACAAATAATTCCCACAACACTGTCAAATAATTTACAAAGACTGTATTACTATTATTCTTCTCTTCCTTACTACTATCTAGCTCTTCCCACTTATGAGTATAACCATGTTGCTTGTATCTTTCAATTTATATTGTTTTTATTTGTTTCCTAGTATGATATGATAGCTTATTAGTAACCTTGACTAATAAGTGCTGTATCTTTTTATTCTTGATGAATGTATTTTATTCTCCTTATGTACACTGAGAGCATATACACCAAAGACAAATTCCTTGTGTGTCCAATCACACTTGGCCAAGAAAGAATTCTATTCTATTCTATTCTATTCTATTCTATTCTATTCTATTCTATTCTATTCTATTCTATTCTATTCCATTCCATTCCATTCCATTCCATACCATTCCATTCCATTCTGTAGTGTATATTGGAGGTGGTGACCCTTGGAGAGCTGCATGCAACGAAATTTCTTTTTAATATATGCCAATTAGTCTACATTCAAACTGACAATAAAGTTATTATTCTATTTATATTCTATTAACCCTGCTCTAACCATTGCTGAATCTTATTGACTGCCACCATCAAAAGCAATACAGGTAATCCTCGACTTACAATCATTCATTTAGTGACTGTTCAAAGTTACAACAGCACTGAAAAAAGTGACTTACAACTGGTCCTCACACTTACAACCATGGCGGCATTCCCCACAGTCACATAATCAAAATTTGAGCACTTTGCATGCATTTATGACAGTGGCAACATCCCCAGGGTCACCTTCCCAGCCAGCTTCCAAGAAGCAAAAATCAACAGGGGAAGGCAGATTTGCTTAGTGACCGTGTGATTCACTTAACTACAGTGATTTGTTTAACAACCATAACAAAAAGTCATGAAATTGAACATGACTCACTTAACAACTGCCTTGCTTAGCAACAGAAAGTGGTTGTAAGTGGAGGATCACCTGTAAAGATGGGATGGGTGGGCAGAGTGACATCATGGTGTCAGCAGGCAAACTCTGTCCACTGTGTAATTTGCACTCTTTGTGTGAGGACCTGGTTGTGGTTCAAAGCTGGCTCAGTTAAAGCAACCAAAACAGATAAAACATGATTTCAATAGGCAGCTTGATGGCCAGACCTGAGCAAAGACAGAACCATAATTTATAGACTTTTGGCCTGCTACAATCAATCACTCACTCAATCAATCAATCAATCAGAATAGAGCTGGAAGGGGCATTTTAAAGACAATTTAAACCATAATTTTTTTTTAAAAAAATTTAAGGACAGGACAAAGACAAGACAGGCAGAGCTGAAATTGAACATGACTCACTTAACAACTGCCTTGCTTAGCAACAGAAAGTGGTCATAAATCGAGGACTACCTGTACAGATGGGATGGGTGGGCAGAGTGACGTCAGGGAATCAGGATCAGAATAGAGCTGGAAGGGACTTTCGAGGTCTTCTAATCCAATTCCCTGCTCAAGCAGGAGACTCTATACCATTTCAGACAAGTGGCTGTCCAGTCTCTTCTTGAAAACTTCCAGTGATGGAGCACTCACAACTTCTGGTGGCAAGCTGTTCCACTTGTTAATTGTCCTTACTGTTAGGAAGTTTCTCCTTAATTCCAAGTTGCTTCTCTCCTTGATTAGTTTCCATCCATTGGTCAGCTATGCCAAGGCTATTGGAAGTCAGTTTATGTTTTCAATGGTTCTGGCAACAATAATTTTCTCCTCTGAATGGAGTAATGACAAGGGAATAGAGGTGCAGCATATGATGTGTTCCCAAGGAGAAAAAGGCAAATTAATAGCTAACCAGGAATATGTTAATCTGAGACTACATAGGTTTAGATAGATGCACTGGTTACCAGTGGTCCTCCGGATCCGCTTCAAGGTGCTGGTACTTAGCTTTAAAGCCCTACATGGCTTAGGTCTGGGGTATTTGCAGGACCATCTCCTACCCGCCTCCCACCATCCTGTCCGCTCACACAGGGCTACCCTCCTCAGGGTACCGTCGACCAGACAATGTTGGCTGGCGATGTCCAGGGGTAAAGTGTTCTCTGTGGGCGCTCCTGCCCTCTGGAATGAGTTACTCACCGAGCTTCGGACAGCGCCTGACCTCCGCTCCTTCCGTCGAGACCTAAAGACTTGGCTGTTTCAACAAATGGGTTGATTCTGATTCCTGGATTGTATTATTTATTGTTGCTGTTTTAAATTGGTTTTAATTATGTTTCCTTTTATTATTGTATGTTTTTAACCTGTGTTTGCCGCCCTGAGTCCTTAGGGAGAAGGGCGGCATATAAATTTGTATAAATAAATAAATAAATAAATTAAATAAATAAATAAATAAATAGGATCATAGGAACATATTTGGAACTTATTTTGGCAGTGTCGTGCAGGAGAATTCACTAGAAAAATCAATTTTGTCAGGAAGATTAAGTGTAATGTGTTAATCCGAGACTATATAGTTTAGATAGGATCATAGGACATATTTGGAACTTATGTTGGCCGTGTCGTGCAAGAGAATTCACTAGAAAAATCAATTTTGTGGGGAAGATTAAGTGGTAAAAGGAAACCAGGCAGCCAGAGAACCTGAAGGCTGGACACCATCAAAGCTGACTTCAGCCACAGCATAGAACAACTCAAAGAAGTAATGCAAGATCAGAGGATATGGGGAGTCCTGGCCCAGAATAACACCAAGAGTCGGACACATTGAATGTATGACCGGTTTTTTTTTTTGGCCATGGTTGTTAAGTGAATCGCTGCAATTGTTCAATGGTGCTTATGCGAATCCAGCTTCCTCCATTGACTTTGCTTGTCGGAAGCTGGCTGGGAAGGGTGCAAATGGTGATTCCATGATCTCAGGATACTGCAACCATCACAAATATATACCCATTGCCAAGCACCCAAACTGGGATTGCTGTTCCTAAGTGATACAGTCATAAAGCATGATGTTACACGCCCACATCTCTTAGCAATGACAACTCCTGGCATTGAAAACCCAAGACATATGGGGGGGGGTCTTAAAGTTGGGTGCTGCAGTGGGATCTTTAGTGCCATCTAGTGGTCAATTCATCATTGACAGCTCTGACCTTCTAGGTAGGACTAGTTTCAGTGAAGAGAGTAAAGGGAGAAAGTGGGAAGTGTGAGAGGCCCAGGCTTTTTAAGAGCTGAGAAGAAAGTGTAACTCCTGAGATTATGATCCTAGCATGGAGATCAGGTAGGAGAAAGTCTGTAGCAATCATGTCTGCAACAGGAAGAGAGAGAAAATCCCCTTCCTGAGAAAGGCCTGGGACTTCTGGTTCCAGGAGCAGAAACTAGAAGTCCCTGCACCAAGCACTTCCTGTGAGATCTTGAGCCTAGTTGCAATAAAAATTAGAGTAACATGGAGCCTGGTGACCCCTGATTTAGCATGTTGTGGAAATCTGAATTAGCCCACATTCTGGGTTTGCATGATGCACTGAGTGATAAGTTTGAATCCTAATCCAATGAGCCAGCTTTGCACAATATACTGAGATACAACAAACCTCAAACTAGCCACTAAACATACCCTGATGTGTACAAATGTACCACTAGGTACCCCTCTGACTCTCTGAAGGGGTTTGTGCTTCCATGGAGCCTTGAAGTGGGTTCAGCCCATCTATCTTTCTTGTCCTGTATTCTGCTTTTGCTAAATATCCATAGATATAGTTCAGTGGGTTTTCAGGAGCACTGAAAATTCCATAAAACAGCAAGTCCATTGCTCCTTTTTTTTCTTCCTCTAGCCTTGTTTAGCTTCTTAAAATCACCAAAATGCTACTTCCAGCTCCATTAGGTGTAGGGCAGGTAAAAATGCTGGCTCAAAGCTCCAAAAGGTTGAAAAGAACAGTCAGCAATAATTTTTAGTGAAACTGAACTCTCTTCAGAGGCCCAAGAAGAGATTTGGGTCCCTCTCTAGCAATTTCTTAGGGAGTCTAGGGACTGGCCTTATAATATAAAGCTGATTGAAAAAGCTCTCCGAGCCATTTTATCTGCTAATTTCTGCTGCAGTGAAAGGGACACCATCAACCAATTTGGAAAAGTTACATCTCTGCAACAGCAGAAGACTTTAGAGGGCTTTTTTGGTTAGTTGCCAGGAATTTGGATAATAGTTTTGGTAGAATAAATAGGTTTTCTAGCTGTGTTCGAACGAGTTCTCTGTTTTTCGTGTTTACTTCCCTTCATTTCCTGCTTTTGATACTGCCTGCTTGTTAACCACTATGTTTTCTTGTGATTCTCCAAACAGAACGTATGTGACAAGAATGGGCTTGAAGAGAGACAAACGTAACATTGAATAAAAGATACTAACAAGAAGGAAACTTGGCAACACTGTGAGTGATATCTGGAGATATCTGGGGTTGGGAGGTTGGAAGTGGAAGCTCTTGATAGTGCTGTGACTATGTCCTTCAAGTGCACAAAAATGCTGAGTGCTTATAGGAGGAAAAAAATCCTATTTTAGAAGAGAAATTAATTGTTTCTTGCTTGGTGGCTGAACATTAGGACTTTAAAAGAAAGAGTAGTTTCTGAATCATACTGAGAGAGCAAATGAGCTACATAACCTCGGACATTACTTAAAGAGCTGTTATATCACCCCAGGCTCCAGAGGCTTTCTTGGAGCCTGAGGAGGGCGAAAACAGGCTTCCCCACTCTCTGGAGGCCCTCTGGAGGCTGGAAAAGGCCCATTTGCCAACTTCCAGCGGGCCCGGAAGGCCCGAAAATCAGATGCGCGCGCCGGAGCTGAGGTAGGGCAACGCTTGTGTGCCCACCAATATGGCTCTGCGTGCCACCTGTGGTACGCGTGCCATAGTTTCGCCATCATGGGAATAGATAATAGAAAAGATGAGAAGGATAATACAGCCCTTCTAGGTGGTTTGACAGTATTGTGGGAATTAGTTGTTTAACAGAGCAATGGCATGGGGGAAAGAACTGTCCTTGTGTCTAGTTGTTTTGGCGTGCAATGCCCTATAGTGTCATCTTCAGGGAAGAAGTTGAAACAGTTTATGTCCAAGATGTGAGGGGTCTGTAGATATTCTCACAGCTCTCTTTATCACTCATGCAGCTCTTCAATGGAAGGCAGGCTGGTAGCAATTGCTTTTTTCTTCCACTGAAGTCTGTATCTGTTCTTGTTTGGCTGCAGTGCCAAACCAGACAGTTATAAAGGTGCAAATGGCAGACTCAATCATTCCTCTGTAGAACTGTATCAGCAGTTCCTTGGACAGTCTGAGCTTTCTGAGTTGGCGCAGGAGGAACATGCTTTCTTGTGCTCCTTTGATGACATAATATCCAGCAATGTTGCAAGACCCACAAAACACAACCCATCACCTAACACCTGATAATTATCTGACAGGTTTCATGAAAGTTTACATGTATTGTTATCTCTTGCAGGATTATATCCAACATAAAATACCCTGAAAAAAAATTGTATACTTTCTTTTGCAGCTCCAACAGCACAACTTTCTAATGGATTCCCAACATTCTTACGATTTGTTAGTGAAAGGCATTCAGTCCATCGATGTCACGGGAGATTTCAATCCTTGTAAACTTTTGCTCACAGGAGACCAAGCCCAGCCGGTGCTTAAGGATTCGAAGGGGCAAGTTCTCATAGCTGCAACCCAATATGGGAAAGGCCGGATGGTGGTCATGGGGCATGAAGCCATGTTAAAGCTTCCCCAGTTCTTGCCGTTCATTAAAAATGCTCTGGATTGGCTCAAACCTTCCCCAGTGACAGTCATAGGAGTCCACAGAAGCTTGGATGACCTCTTTGAATTGCTCCTCAGTAGAGATATTAAAGTACGTCCGAATGCAACACTCAGGAACTTCCTTGGAGTATTCTGCAGAGATGCCTACGATGATGTGCAGGCGGATGACCTTGTGCAGTTCGTAGAAAGGGGTGGGGGTCTGCTCATTGGTGGCCAGGCCTGGCAGTGGTCATCTCAACACGGGAAGGAGAAAGTTCTTGATCGTTTTCCTGGAAATTTGGTGACCGGTGTGGCTGGAGTGTATTTCACTGCCACTGTGGGAGAACATGGGATCTTTCCCGTCCCTGAAACAATATGGAGGGATCCTGTTATCATCCGGTAAGTATAATACTAACTCTTTATCTGCCTTTAATAATGCTGTCTGAGATTATATTGTTTACTCTGATCCTTATCCGAAGATTCTTCCACCTTTATGGATAAAAAAGGTAAAAGTTTCCCACTCCAGGGCGTGGTGCTCATATCCTTTTCTTGGCTGAGGGAGCTAGCTATGTTCAAAGACAATTTCCATGGTTATGTAGCCAGCATGGCTATATGTCAAAGGCACTGGAATGCTGACACTGAAGTGGTACCTCGCATTTGCATGCTTTTGAACTGATAGGTGGGCAGGAGCTGGAGCAAGGAACGGGAGTTCACCCAATTTGGGGCATTCAGGTCTCAAACCCAGGCAGTCAGTTTTCCAGCTGAGAAGCTCAGCGACTTTAACCACTGAGTCATTGCATTCCCTTCCTCTATTACTTTTTTGGATAATCCCCCACAAAAACCTCACCCCGCCATGGAAATGATTATGTATATAAAAATTATTTTAGCTTAACCTATCAGCTTGGTTGGGTCTTCTGATTCAGACAATCATTTGCTAGGCCAAAGAATTGAACACGAGGGCCACATTCAAAGTCTGAGTGCAGTGGGAACATGGCCCAGTTGAGACAAAGGATCAACAGCCATTGAAGTACTTTCAGTATAGATTCCCAACATTTTCTCTCATTTCCCACAATTTCCTCCAGCAAATTCAAAGAGAGAGATAATTTTCACACTCTAATTGGACATTCTTGTGTTAGTAAATAATTACAGAATAGTCACTTTGGATTTTGATATCTGCATTTTCTAAATGTGCTTCAGCAGACAAAGGTAGGGCACCTCACTACCTCAGGAATAGAGTGTGTTTAGAGTTGTCTGTCACAAGAGCTTTCTCCAGTAAATGAAAAATTAAATCTACAGGTTTACAGGTCTCTCTCTTTCTCTCTTTCAGATCAATGAATAGCCTGATCCAAAATGCTTACAATTCTCTATTGCGAGGCATTCAATCCATTGGTGTCACTGGAGATTTTATTCCCTGTGAACTTTTGCTCACCGGAGTCCAAGCCTTCCCTGTGCTTGTGGGTTCGAATGGGCAGGTTCTGATTGCTGCATCCCAATATGGGAAAGGCCGGATGGTGGTCACTGCCCATGAAGCCATGATACAGCTTCCCCAGTTCTTGCCGTTCATTAAAAATGCTCTGGATTGGCTCAGGCCTTCCCCAATGGCACTCATAGGAGTCCACAGAAGCCTGGATGCCCTCTCCAAGTTGCTCCTCAGTAGTGGTATTGAAGTTCATCCAGATGCAACACTTGGGGACTCCCTTGGAGTATTCTGCAGAGATGCCTACGATAGTGCACAGGCTGATGACCTTGTGCAATTCATAAAAAAGGGTGGGGGTCTGCTCATTGGTGGCCAAGCCTGGCTCTGGTCACATCAACATGGGAAGGAGGCAGTCCTGGTTCGTTTTCCTGGAAATCTGGTGACTGGTGCAGCTGGAGTGTATTTCACTCCCAGGGAGGGAGAAAAAGGGATCTTCTCTATCCCTGAAAAAATACGAAATGATCCTAGTATCATTCAGTAAGTATAATTCTACCTCTTAATCCTCCTTTAATAATTTTACCGGGAAATAGTTTGTTTACTGTAGTCCTTTCCTCAAGATTATCATGCCTATCGGTATAATTTCAAAAACAAAACCCCCCACCAAAGAAATGAATTTGCATATAAAGACTATTTTAGCCTAATCTATCATCTTGGTCAGGTCCTCTGATTCAGGCATTCATTTGATATGCCAAAGAATCACATGATAGGAATAGACTCAAAGTCTGATTGCAAGGGGAAAATCATCTACCATAGTTAAGACAAAGGATCAACAACCACTGAAGCACTTTCAAAATAGTTTCCCAATATCTTCTCTCCTTGCCCACAATTTCCTCTACCAAATTGAAATATAGCTTTACTTTTAATCCTCCAATTAGATAACAAATTGTTGTTGTTATCAATATTAGTGTTAACAAATTATTTCAGTGCATTTTGATAGCTGTACTTTCTAAATCTGCTTCAATGGACAAGGTATCTTCATTGTCACATAACCTTAGTAATAAGAGTTTGTTCAGACTTGGCTTCTATATCATAATAGCCAATGGCGGGATTCATCCGGTTCGCACCAGTTCACAAGTACCAATAGCTAACTTTCTGAGTAATTCAGCAAACCGGCTGTTGGAAGAAATCTCCTTCCAACAGCCTTTTGTTTTTCCCACTTTATGGGGTTAATCCTGTCAGGAAGGCAGGAAGGAAGCATTCTGGTGTGCCTCTGTGTATTGTTAATCCTGCTTATCTTTAGCATGTATTTCCCCCCTTTCTAATCTAATGATTGGTATTTAAGGCAGCTTTTGCAAGCAGCTTTTTGTATTTTGTACAGGTAATCCTTGATTTACAACAGTTTGTTTAGTGATCATTCAAAGTTACAATGGCACTGAAAAAAGTGACTTATGACCATTTTTTACACTTACGACTGTTGCTGCATCCCCATGCTCACGTGATCAAAACTCAGATGGTTGACAACTGTCTCACATTTATGACGATTGTAGTCTCCCAGGTCATGTGATTCCTTTTGCAACCTTCTGACAAGCAAAGTTGATGGGAAGGCCAGATTCAGTTAACAGCCGTGTTACTAACTTAACAACTGCAGTGATACACTTAACAAATGTGGCAAGTTGTGAAATGGGGCAAAATTCACTTAATAAATTTCTCACTTAGCAACATAAATTTTGGGCTCAATTGTGTTCATACGTTGAAGAGAAGCCAGGAGAGGTGAGGCTGGGTGTGACAAAGAGTGGCTAGGAGGGGAGGGGTCAGGCATGGCCCCTCCATGGCCAGGCATGGTGAGGAGAGGCCGGGTAAGGCGAAGAGCCCCTCGATGTGAGTGATGTTCAGTTGGCCCCACCCACCCAGCCACATGACCACTCAGCCATACCTACCCAGCCGGTCATTAGGGTAGAGAACCAGTTGTTAAATTATTTGAATCCCACCAATGATAATAGCTTTCTAGAGTACAAGGTAGTCCTTGAATTACAACCACAATTGAGGCCAAAATTTCTTTCTTTTTTTTTTTTTTGGAAATTTTTTAAATTTATTTTTAAAACATAAAACATAAAACAACATCTTTTTGGAGCAAGAGTTTGGCCCGGTATAACATAGATATAAATTCCCAATTTCATCAATTAACATCTTAAGACAAACAAAAATTAATAAAAATAACAACAGCAACAACAACAACAAAATCCCCAAATCTAAACTCAATTTTGTCATCCAATCTAACATCTTATTCTAACATGTTTTTATTTATGTAGTCGCCCTAATTCTTAAACTTCAAATCCAAACAGCACTTTATAATATTCATTTATCATTTCAAGCCATCAGTATTTCATGTATTTTCTGTACTTCAAAGACCCAAATCAAATCAATGTTTCTTTTAAAATACATCTAATAACCAATATAAAATATTTCATTCCTTTCTGAAAAACATTTTAAAGTCAATATCCGTTCTTCAAAAGTATCTCCTTCATTCCTCCTAGGTTTATTTTTGGCTGGATTGCAGCTTAGCTGGTTTCCAGAGATGCTTTCCTCCACTCCTAACCTTATTTATTGGCTGGATCACAGTTAGTTTTAACTGCTTCCAACATTTTCTCCTTCACTCCTCCAGGTTTATTTTTAACTGGATAACAGCTTTTCAGCTGTTTTCCAGGGATGCTTTCCTCCACTCCTTACCTTATATTTAACTGGTTCACAGTTTAGCTTTAACTGCTCCCCAATATGTCTCCTCTCTCCTCCTAGGTTTATTTTTGCTGGATCACAGCATAATATGCTATTTTCCAGGGATGCTTTCCTCCACTCCTTACCTTATATTTAACTGGTTCTCAGTTTAGCTTTAACTGGTCCCCAGCGTTGAATTGAGGCCAAAATTTCTGTTGCTAAGTGAAACATATGTTAAGTGAGTTTGCTCCAGTTTAGAACTTTTCTTGCCAAAGTTGTTAAATGAATCAGTGCACTTGTTAAGCTAGTAACATGGTTGTTAAATCTGGCTACCCTGTTAACTATGCTTGTCAAGAGGTTGCATAAGGGGGTCCTATGACGCCGCCCCTCCCCCCCCAGGACATTGAACTGTCATAAATATGAACCACTTGCCAAGTATCTGAATTTTGGTCATGTGACAATGGAGATGCTGCAGCGGTCATAAAACGTGAAAAACTGCCAAAAGTCACCTTTTTCAGTGCTGTTGTAACTTTGAATGGTCACTGAATGAACTGTTGTAGGTCGAGGACTACATGTATATGAAAAATGAAATGTGGAGATATTTCCCTTTCTTTCTCTCTTTCAGACCAACAAATAGCCTGATCCATATCCAATATGATTACAATTATCTATTGCAAGGCATTCAGTCCATCGATGTCACAGGAAATTTTATTCCTTGTGAACTTTTGCTCACAGGAGACCAAGCCTTCCCACTGCTTGTGGATTTGAATAGGCAGATTCTCATTGCTGCAGCCCAATATGGGAAAGGCCGGATGGTGGTCACTGCCCATGAAGCCATGATACAGCTTCCCCAGTTCTTGCCGTTCATTAAAAATGCTCTGGACTGGCTCAAGTCTTCTCCAACGGCACTCATAGGAGTCCACAGAAGCCTGGATGCCCTCTCCAAGTTGCTCCTCAGTAGTGGTATTGAAGTTGATCCAGATGCAACACTTGGGGACTCCCTTGGAGTATTCTGCAGAGATGCCTATGATAGCGTGCAGGCTGATGACCTTGTGCGGTTTGTACAGAGAGGTGGGGGTCTGCTCATTGGTGGTCAAGCCTGGCTCTGGTCACATCAACATGGGAAGGAGGGAGTCCTGGCTCTATTTCCTGGAAACTTGGTCACTGGTGTGGCTGGAGTGTATTTCACTGCCAAGAAGGGACAAAATGGGATCTTCTCTGTCCCTGAAAAAGTATGGAATGATCCCAGCACCACCCAGTAAGTATAATTCTACCTATTTATCTGCCTTTAATAATCCTACCTGCAAATAGCTTGTTTACTATGATTGTTGTCCCAAGATTCTCACATCTTTCAGCAAAGTCCCCAAAGCAAAATAAGAGCAAGGAAGTGTTTATGCATATAAAAAATATTTTAGCCTAATGATCTATCACCTTAGTCAGGTCCTCCGATTCAGATATATATTTGCTGTGCCAAAGAATCTCACAAGGGGGCTGGAATCAAAGCGTGATTGTAAAGGGAATATCATCCAGTTAAGACAAAGGATCAACTGCCACTGAAGTACTTTCAGTACAGATTCCCAACTTTTTTTTTCTCATTTTCTTCCATTTCCTCTGCCAATTTCAAATACAGGTAACATCTGAACACTCTAATCAGACAGATAGAGAAATCAAACCTTGTGTGAATAAACAGTTTCAGAATAGTTGCAGTGCCAATAAAGGAGATTCAAATAAATTTATAACTGAAGGTTGAAATTAGGGACCCTTGGTGCTCTTAGGTTGGTGGTTTTCTTGCAGACATTTCGTTACCCAACCTGGGTAACATTAGAATGCAATATTGCAGGCTAATTCTGCTGACTGCCAAGGGTTCAATCCTCAGCAGTTCAAGGTTGACTCAGCTTTCCATCCTTCTGAGGTCTGTAAAATGAGGACCCAGGTTGTTGGGGGCAAAAGGCTAACTCTGTAAACCAGTTAGAGAAAACTGTAAAGTACTATGAAGCGGTATATAAGTCTAAGTGCCATTGCTATCATCAATACTTGATCACAGTGCGTTTTGATACCTGTTTTTTCTAAATATGCTTCAGTAGACAAGGAAAGGTAGGGCATTTTCAATGCCACATTCCCTCAGTAATAGAACTTGTTCAAATCTGTACCACAAAAGATTTTGACAGTACAGGAAAAAGTAAATATGGAGGAGACATCTCATTCTCTTTCTCTCTTTCAGACCAACAAATAGCTCCATCAACATCCAATATGATTACAAATCTCTGTTGCAAGGTATTCAGTTCATTGATGTCATGGGACCTTTCATTCCTTGTGAACTTTTGCTCACAGGAGACCGAGCCTTCCCACTGCTTGTAGGTTCGAATGGGCAGGTTCTGATTGCTGCATCCCAATATGGGAAAGGACGGATGGTGGTCACTGCGAATGAAGCCATGATACAGCTTCAGCAGTTCTTGCCGTTCATTAAAAATGCTTTGGACTGGCTCAAGTCTTCTCCAACCGAACTCATAGGAGTCCACAGAAGCCTGGATGCCCTCTCCAAATTGCTCCTCAGTAATGGCATTAAAGTTCATCCAGATGCAACACTTGGGGACTCTCCTGGGGTCTTCTGCAGAGATGCCTACGATAGTGCGCAGGCTGATGACCTTGTGCAATTCGTAAAGAGAGGTGGTGGACTGCTTATTGGTGGCCAAGCTTGGCACTGGTCATCTGAATATGGGAAGGAGGCAGTCCTGGTTCGTTTTCCTGGAAACCTGGTGACCAGTGTGGCTGGAGTGTATTTCACTGGCAATGTGGGAGAAAATGGTGTTTTCTCTGTGTCTGAAAAAATTCCCAGGATTCCCCTGATCACCGAGTAAGTATTACTCCACTGCTTTTTTTTTTAATGGTTATTAATCCTATATACAATCATGGATTTTTGGTGAATTTAGAAGCAAGGTCTTTATTGTTATTTTTCATTTTTGAATCTTTTAGTTTATCCAAAGAAGGTTAAAGTGCAAAATGTTAAAATATTTAAAAAAATAAGTAAAAAACAAAAGAAGGGACATTCAAAAGAGAAAGTGTCTTTAAAAAAGAAAATAAAAATTAACATATATACACATAGCATCCTCCCGAGTTGAATGCTGATTAGTATAATACAGCAATGTTGGTTTCCCACTCCTTGCGAACAGAATTTTAAATTATTAAACTACTGGTACTAAATCTACTTAAAAATTTTAGCCTGTCATCTATAAACTATATTAATAACAAAATAGGGTACTGGTCTTTATCCTTCAAATTGAAAGACTTTGCCAGTATCACATGTGAGGACTGTATAAACTAGGTTCATGCACCCAGTTTAACTGAGTGGACTGGGGAAAATACATCCAGCCTTATTGCTTTTCTTAATCATTTGACAGAAACCGACGTGATGCATTTATTCTGGAATCATCTGTATAGATTCTTTAAATTCTACCTGAACAAAACCTATTCAAATTTAAAACAAAATGTATACTTCTTTCCTGTCAGAAATGGCAAACATACTTAAGATAGTGTTAAAAAATTTAAAGTACCACAGCAGATAGCTCATTAAGAAGACAGATGGTTTTATGGAAAATCTGAGTCTTCCATCCAATTATTCCAAAGAAATACTATCAGCAAACCTTGTCTTTAATTTGGGGAAAAAAGTTCTTAGGTTCATGACTTATAAAAAAAACAACCTCCTCCTCCTCCTCCTCCTCCTTTCCCTCCAAGTGCTGATACTGATATTGATATTACAGTCCGATTTTGTCAAGCCACAGGTCCAATATTGGGATCCAAGTCTGTCATACGAAGTCTATCTTACTCATGGAAAATATTATAAATTAATTACTGTTGTTTTTTTTAAAAGGCATGGATTAGACATAGAAAGGGATTTACTGATTCTTCTGAATGGAGTGGACAGACTCAACGTAAAGGGTCTACTCTTACCATCTCCCTTGCTTGTCCATGGGGCCTTGGCATTTCCAATTGGCATAAGTGATAAATACCACTGCTTCCTCGCAGCTGCATACTACGGTCGAGGCCGCATTATAGTTGCCGCTCGTGAAGGTTTCCTCGAAATGCCATCAATGATATGTTTCTTCCTCAATGCCATCAATTGGCTTTCTGCTGGAACTGTAAGAAAGCTGGGCATTGGAAACAGTTTAGAGGGACTTTACTCCATGTTAGACGAAGCATTGATTCCCTGTGAGCTAACCAACTTTAAGGAAGGCCTAGGCATATACTGTTGTACGGTCTACGATATCAAAGATACGGAAGGCATCCATGAATTTGTTTCTGAAGGAGGAGGACTCCTAATTGGGGGTCAAGCTTGGTATTGGGCTTCTGTGAATCCTGACTCCAGTGCTATTGCAGAATATCCAGGAAATAAGATCCTGAATAAGTTTGGAATTGGGATTGTTGGAAAATTTATTGAACTATATGAAAGCAGCCATCCTGTCGGAGAGGTCAGCGAAATAGCTTCCACTTATCATTTCCGGAAAGCATTATTGCTGTTCAAGAAACATATCCGAAATGAGAAGGGTCTAAAACCACCATATTCCTTCTGGCTCCAGAAGTTGGTGCAAGACATTACGATATTCCTTGAGATCCCAGCTATGAACTCCCGTCCTTTCTCTTCAGTTCATGAAGAAGTTCTAGAGTTTGTTCAAATTAAAGGGATTCCTGCAACCACTGTACATAACTCAATCCATGCCTATACAGACCATGCCACCTTACTTCAAATAGCTTCTGTGCTCTATAACATTCTACCAGAGTTTCAAGGCTTAGTACCCAGCCTGATGCCAAATGATCCAAACTCTTATCCAATTGCACCTCCTCAAAACATTCAAGTAAATGGAAGCAATGCAGGTAGGAAATGTTCTTAATTTTGAATGTAATGGTTATTATTTCAGAGTAATGGCCTATGTGTGCAGAACATTCTTTTTTATCAAGCAATATTCAGTACTGTTTCAAATCTTCCAATACTAGATTATTCATGAGGAAGACAAGCATGTAAGTTAACTGAGAAAAGCTGTTTGATTGAAGGATAAAATGTAAGCTAAATCTACAAGAAGATCCAAATGATCAAATTAGTTATGCTATTTTGCAGTTAGAGTTGATTTTAGAGAAGACATCCTTTCATTTTGATAACACAAAGAACATTTAGCACCGTGGTTCTCAACCTTCCTAATGCCGCGACCCTTTAATACAGTTCCTCATGTTGTGGTGACCCCCAACCAGGGGTGGGTTCTAAATTTTTTTACTACCGGTTCTGTGGGCATGGCTTATTTTGTGGGCGTGGCTTGGAGGTCATGTGACTGGGTGGGCGTGGCTAGCTGGTCATGTGACCGGGTGGCCATGGCTATGTGTATAGGGACTACTCAGAAGGCTGAAAAAAGTCATTTCTGACAGGTCCTCACACTTTTGACTGGTCCTCACACTTATGACCATCCTCACATTTATGCCTGTGCAGCATTCTTAACAACCATGTCACTCATTTCACAACTGCTTCTCTTCAACATGGTATAAGATAGGGCAAAAAACGTAAAATGTGAGGACAGTCGTAAATTCGAGGACTGGTCAAAAGTGCGAGGACCAGTCAAAAATAACTTTTTCAGCCCTCTGAGTAGTCCCTGTGCACAAAAGGACTACCCAGAGGGCTGAAAAAAGTCATTTCTGACAGGTCCTCGCACTTTTGACCGGTCTTCGCAGTTATGACTGGTCATCATTTATGCTGATTGTACCATTCTTAACAACCGTGTCACTCATTTCACAACTGCTTCTCTTCACCATGGTGACAAGATAGGGCAAAAATGTAAATTGTGAGGACAGTCGTAAGTTCGAGGACTGGTTAAAAGTGCGAGGACCAGTCAAAAATAACTTTTTCAGCCCTCTGAGTAGTCCATATGCATAAAAGGATACAGCAATAGAGAGGGATGAAGGAAGGGAAGGGAAATTAGAGTAGGAGTGAAAGTAAGAGAGGGAGGAAGAGAGGAGGAGAAGGAGAAAGAAAGAGGAAGTAGGGAGAAGAAGAAGAGGGGGGAAGAGAAAGTAAGAAAGAAAGAAAAGACAGAGGTGGTAGGTTTGAGGAGAAAGATTGCTGTACAATAAAAAAGGTGAAAGGGAAGAAAGCCAACCCCAAACAAATATAAAGATATTAAAATATTAAGATAAAGAATGAATTGTTAAACTTTAAAGAATAAAAGAGAACAAATAGCAATAAATAGCAATAATTAGAAACACACATACAAACATACAACGTATTTTCTTTGAACAGAGTATTTGGCTGGTTCACAAATTTAAACAGTTGTAGGAGGTTAGCACCCACCCCTTTCCTAGAAGAATGAAATATTTTGGGAAATATTAAAAAGCAGAATATTATATTTCCCTGGATGAGAAATGGAGAAGCATATTTTACAGAGAAAGCAGCTCCCACCTTCCTGCCCTCCACCCTTTGTTAATGGGCCAGAGGCAGAAAGTCAATCCTTTGTCAAAGGACATTTGCAACACAATAGCAACAGAAACTAACACAATGGGCCCCATCAAGCCATGTGATCCTGTCCACCATTAAACCATCTTTCCAAGCAGTCTCCATGTTTCCAGTGTCTTTTTCCCCACTTGGAGCAGAACCCAGAAGGATATTTCTTCCAACACAGTATTTAGTCATTTCAATTAAATTTACAATTTCTATATTTCCTTTTTACCATATTTATTCCTCATCTATTTTTTAAAAAAACCAATATTACCCTTCATGCTCATCTCTAATCTTAATCAAATTCAATTTTTCCCTTCTATTCTATATTATACCCCTTCCCATTGTCATCTATTTTTATATCCATCCTCACATTGGTTAATTATGTAATATTACAGTTGTTTAATACAAATTCAACATTTTAATATAAATCAATTAGTTATATAACTATCTTTTTTGTATATTAATCAATATGAACATGAATATTCCAATTATTTCCATGCCATCCAATTTCTTACAAATCAATTATATTTACCAATAATAAGAAACCAAATAATTTCCCACATACAGTCCTCCAAACCACAACTTAACCATTCCTGCTTTCAACACAATATACAATTAATAGTATCTCAATTATTACAATTCCCTAGTTAAATAGAGATTTTTTTCTTTTGTGTTTTAAAATCTTGAACCTCCTCTTGCCCTAAATTTCCCATTTTTTGCAGTTTTGCACCTACCTTTTTTGGTGAGGAAAAAGAAAAAGAAATCTCTCTGCCTCATTTTGTCACGTTGCAGCAAAGACCCTTCTTTACTTTCAATTTCGCTTTTCAGCATAGCTAGGGGGAAAAAAATTGCTCCAGGAATTTACCTCTTTGCAGCTAGCTCTTTGAAGCCCCATGGCAAGAATTTAAAGTTTTTTTCCCTCTAGCCATCAGCTGGGACTCAGGAGGCAGCAATAGATTGGGAGTGGGCGGGGTAAACGAACGGCGACCGGGCGATCCAACAGAGGCAGAAGTGAGGGTGAGTGAAGGCGTGGGGGGGGGCGAGAGAGGGCTTTGGCGACCCCTGTGAAATGGCCGTTTGACCCCCAAAGGGGTCGTGACCCCCAGGTTGAGAAACGCTGATTTAGCATATCCTTGACATAGTTACTAGCATCACATCTCAAGATTGCAGACTTTTCAGTAATCTTATGTATACAAACATGAACCTCTGAAAGATTTTATACTTTGCTTTTAGGAAATGAAGCTTGGAGAAGCACTGGCATGTTTGCTCCCCCAGCATCAACGGTCACTTTATTATTCCCAGCCTCCACCCTCAATGCAAAATTGCAGGTAATATTAGTTCTAAATTACACATCATGATATATAGTTAAGATTCTACAGGTCTTATATACACTAAGATAAGACCCAGTCTCCCCCACCCCCATGCCTTTTGTTCCCTTCCTCTCCATCTTTGTCAGTTTTAAGCTAATTGAATGTTACTATTTATTGTTTTAATGTTTTTTTTATCAGTTTTTAAAGATTGGGAGCCTCTTATCAGTTTATAAAGATTGTGTTCAGATTTCTACTCCATCAAAATGTTTATGCAGAACTTTCAATTTCAGGATAATAGTTTCCTTTCAGATTGCAAGAGATAAATACAATCATACATTAAGATTCCTGCAGCACTAAAACAGTTTATTCTCCAGCTTTAGATCCACATCTCCAACCTATCAACATGACAGGGCAAAACAAAGATGGTAGCAGGAGAAAAGATCATATTGGGTTTTACCATGTCCCATACCCAGGCCTGAATCCTGGTTGAGAGAGATTCAGATTTGGCTTCGGCCAAGGTTCTTGGAAGCTGCTGCACAACCACCTTTTCAAGCATCTTCCCCAGAAAGGGGAGGTTAAATACCAGATAAAAATTACCATGTATATTGGAGGCCAGTGAGGGAGTGAACCAAGGCCTCCTTAAGAGGTAAAAGAACAACACCCCTAACTTAAGGAAGAATTTGTCAGTACTGGAACCCTGTGACCAAAATGACCAAAGCTTCATATGCATTTTGCAGCAGACCAGAAAGAACAACCCCTGGCTCTCTCTGAAACCCATCTGAGTCCATCAGCTTTCCCCAGAGGCCTTCTGTGAAGGATAGAGAAGGTCCTCTTTGTAGTCTTCAGACCACACTTGAACCTGCAGCTGTTCTCTGGTGATGCCATGGATCATTACAGGCTGCACTCAGATTAGCAAATCTTCAGCATTTCCCAGTTCATCTCAGGTTCATCTATCAGCCTTGATCTTTACAACATCAACCAGAAAACGTCAACAGCCATTACTGCCAAAATCCGTCTTTAGTTGCTGGCCAACACCACCTCCCTTTTCCAGTTTCCCCCATTCAAGTCAACTTTTGTTTTTTTAAATTTCTGCCTTTTTTGTCCTCTGGGAAATCTTCCTATGAGAAATTCCTTTCCTCCCATCTGCTCAGGCTCTTATCAGTTAAATACAACCAACTGAATTTGGCTGAATGCCTCCACAACTGGGGGCAAAAGAGACTAATCTCCTGGTTGTTGGTGACTTATTTCAGATAGTTCCTGTCCAATGTCTTGGCCATGTTACAAGTTCTTTTTTGAACAACCAATAACTAGATTGACTCAGATTCAATAGACACAAAGTACCAGAAACTTGGATTGCATTTTTGTAACTCAACTCAGTGACTGGGGAAGTGGAAGAGGTTATTTATATTTTCCAAGAACAAAGGTTGCAAAAAAAGATTAAAATATAACTTAATTATAAAACAGAATAAATATAATGCTTTCAAGTACAGCAGAAATTAATCTCAAGTCACCAAAAAAAGTGTATTTTAACTATTTTCTATAGGCTCTTTATCTACTCTACATTCTTTAATATTCAATTTTAGTACGTATTTGTATATTTATCTTATTTGTCTTCAGTTTGCTAATTGCTGACTTCTCTATTGTTGCTGTCTTAATCCCTCCATTATCACTCTCTGTAGCCAGTGGTGGGTTTCAAATTTTTTCACTACCGGTTCTGTGGGCGTGGCTTGGTGGGCGTGGCATGGCATGGCTTGGTGGGCGTGGCTTGGTGGGCGTGGCATGGCATGGCATGGCTTGGTGGGCATGGCAGGGGAAGAATACCATAAAATTTCCATTCCCACCCCACTCCAGGGGAAGAATACTGTAAAATCTCCATTCCCTCCCCAATCCAGGAGAAGGTTACTGCAAAATCCTCATTTCCTCCCAATCAGCTGGGACTTGGGAGGCAGACAATAGATGGGGGCGGGGCCAGTCAGAATTTTTAGTACCGGTTCTCCGAACTACTCAAAATTTCCGCTACCGGTTCTCCAGAACTGGTCAGAACCTGCTGAAACCCACCTCTGCTGTAGACCAACCATTTGATCTGCCTTTGATAATTTTTTTAGTTTCTGCTTCCTATTTTGGACTTCTCCACCTTTTCTTTCCAGGGCTTCTGGACTCTTTGCTTCTTCCCAGTTTTAATTCCACCTGAAGGAAACCTTTCCCTCATGCAGCTCTGAAAGAAATGCTTATTTCTCCCCTAGTTTCCTCAGCTGTTGCCACCTTTTCTTTTGACTCTCCGCATCAGGGCTGCCTACCTTTTAGTTTGCCTATTGATTTGACTCCTGAGCTTTGGCTTGGTTTATTCAGTCCCCACAAGGCCTGTGACGGCAAAGCTCCAGCCAGCCATCTTGCCTTTCCTCCTTCCCACCTCCTGCTTGACACTTCTGTTTAATTGGCTCCTGGGTTGTCTTTGGCTTCATCTTTTCTCCTTATTTGCTTCTGGATTTGGCTTCATCTTTTCTCCTTATATTCATCTGAATTGGCTTCATTTTTACTCCTTATTTGCTTCTGGACTGGCTTCTTGACTTATCTCTTCTGAATCTTTGTTCCTTCTGAGGGAAATGGCTTGAAAAACACTTTCTTCTTCATGCAGTTCTGAGGGAAGGAAAAATGCATTTTCCTCCCCAGTTTCTTCAATTGCTCCTTCCTCTTCCATTGCCATTTCTCATCAGGGCTGCCTATCTCTTAATGTGCCTGTTTATTTGACTCTTGGCTTTGGCTTGGGTTATTCAGCCATGTCCTCAAGAGGCCTGTGACAGAAGAGCTCCAGGCAGCCATCTTGTCTTCCCTCCTTCTATAGCCTCAGGCCCAGCATTTCTGTTTGTTTGGCCACTGGCTCATCTTTGGCTTCATCTTTTCTCCTTATTTGGTCCTGGATGGGCTTCTTAATTCTCTTCTTATCAATCTTGGCTCTATCTGAGGGAAAAGGCTTGAAAAAATGTTTCCTTCATGCCAGATCCTGAGGGAAGAAAAAATAAAAAACACCTCTCTCTTCCACCTCAGATTCCTCAGTTACAGCCTCCTTCCTGGTTGCCTCTCCTCACCACGGCAGTCTATCTTTTAATTTGCCTTTTTATTTGACTCCTGAGCTTTGGCTCTGTTTATTAGGCCTTGTCTTCATGAGTCCTTTGGCTGCAGAGTTCTTAGGCATCCATCTTGACTTCCTTCTCCAGAATGATTCTGTTTGATTGGTCACTGCTGTTTGATTGGCAGCTCAGTTGTCCCGACAATGGGGGAGGGCTTAGAAGGAGCACAGGTGCTTCTCACCTGCTCAGATATATTGGCCTTCCACAGGCCTTAAATAAATAAACGGTGCCCTCCATCCTAAAAGCACCTAAAGCATCCTAAAAGCATCCTAAAAAGCACTACTTCGTTTTCATTTCAGAAATATACTTGGAGATGCTCAAATATTGATGTGTGCATGAAATACAAGAAAAAGACTATTATTTATCAGAATTATATTCTGTATATGTGTATTTATAATTTTAGATATAATTTATATTTTATATTAAATATAGCCAGTATTAGTGTAATAAACTACAGGACTATTAGTTTTGTTATAGAATATATAATACAGTAATCCGGTAATTTAGTATTTAGTATGAATATAGTAGAATTAAATTATACATATAAATCTTATATATAATTTATCATTGATATCAGTGTTTCTTAGCCTTGAAAAATTTAAAATGTGTGGGCTTCAACTCCTAGAATTACCCAGCCAGTCATTCTGGGGAATCTGGAGGTTTAAATCCACACTTTAAGGTTGATAAGGTTGAGAAATGCTGATTTATTTACTACTTCTAATCAGAATCAGAGCTAAGGGGCTGCCACAAAATTGAATGGATTGACCTATTCTCCAAAGAACCTGAAGGCAGCATAAGAAGCCACGGATTGAAACTAATAAAGGAGAAAACCAACCTAGAACTAAGGAAAATTTTCTTGACAGTTAGAACAATGAACAATGAACTTGCCTCCAGAAGTTGTAGGTGCTTCAACACTGGAGGTTTTAAAGAAAAGATTGGACAACAATTTGTCTGGAATGGCATACGGTTTCCTGCCTGAGCAGGCGGTTGAACCAGAGGATTTATAAGGTCCCTTCCAATTCTCTTATTCTGTGATTCAATTTCATACATGCTTAAAACACACACACCATCATAGCAATAGCACTTAGACTATATACCATTCACAGTGCTTTACGGCCTCTCAAATGGTTTACGGAGTCAGTGTATTGTCCCCAACAATCTGGGTCCTCATTTTACTGACTTTAGAAAGAAGTAAGGCTGAGTCAACCTTTTTTTTTTTTTAATTTGATTTATATGCCACCCTTCTCCGGAGACTCAGGGCGGCTTACAATGCGTTAAGCAATAGCCTTCACACTTTTGTATATTTATACAAAGTCAGCTTATTGCCCCCAATCTGGGTCCTCATTTCACCTACCTTAGAAAGGATGGAAGGCTGAGTCAACCTGAGTCAAACATCTGAATGTAAATCACATGACCATGGGGATACTGAAATGGTCATAAGTATGAAAAATGATCATAAGTCACTTTTTTCAGTGCCGTTCTAACTTCACATAGTCACTAAACTAATGGTTGTAAACTGAGAACTAGCAGTGTGAAGCCACTTCTCTTTAGAGTGACTTGTTCATTTCAATGGAGATTGTTTTCCACAGGTGCAGATTGGGTGCCACATTGATAATTTAGTCAAAGACAAGCGATGGAGGCGTCCTCCAGTAGTAACAAGGCATTTTAAGGTGCAGACTGCGAAGATGGAGATCTCCAGTTTGTGGGGAGGCCTCCTCTACATCATTGTACCAGAGAACTCTTCATTGGGCTACTTCTCTGTCACCATCGAAGGGGCCACCCAGGCTCCTTATTTCAAGCATGGTAACACAACTCCTTCCTCAATTTATGAAGTTCAAATTTTTTTCTACTTTGCTGATTGATTCTGATCTGGCTCCAAAAGTCAGGAGTCCATCTCCATGTAGAAACCCAGCAGAAAAATGGCTACCCTTTAGTATCCATTAGTATTTCAGAGAAATGTTGCACACCAAGTATTTATTTATTTATTTATTTATTTATTTATTTATTTATTTATTATTCGAATTTCTATACCGCCCTTCTCCTTTCGGACTCAGGGCGGTGAACAGCCAAAATAAAAACATTTATATATAAAATACGATTAAAAATAGATTTAAAATAATTAAATTTGGCCCATAGTTTAAAATTTATCAATTTAAAATCCATATCAAAATTTAAAACCAATCATAAAATCAAGAGAGACCGGCTAACTGAAAGAGATGAGTTTTTAGGGCCCGACGAAAAGTCCGGAGGTCGGAGATCACTCATATCTCTGCGGGTAGATTGTTCCAAAGGGTAGGTGCCACCACAGAGAAGGCTCTCCTCCTGGGGGTCGCCAGCCGGCACTGTCTAGCCGACGGCACCCTGAGGAGGCCCTCTCTGTGGGAGCGAACTGGCCGGTGGGAGGCTATTGGTGGCAGAAGGCGGTCCTGTAAGTACCCTGGCCCTAAGCCATGGAGCGCTTTAAAGGTGATCACCAACACCTTGAAGCGCACCCGGAAGTCCACCGGAAGCCAATGCAGCTCGCACAGGAGAGGAGTCACATGGGAGCGCCCAGTCGCTCCCATAATCCCCCGCGCGGCCGCATTCTGCACCAGTTGGAGCCTCCAGGTGTACCCCAAGGGGAGCCCCATGTAGAGAGCGTTACAATAGTCCAGACGAGAGGTGACGAGTGCTTGAGTGACTGTGCGTAGGGAGTCCCGATCCAGAAAGGGGCGCAACTGGCGTATCAGGCGAACCTGATAAAAAGCCCCCCTGGCCACGGCCGTCATATGCCCTTCTAAAGACAGCCGTGCGTCCAGGAGGACGCCCAAGTTGTGGGCCCTTTCCGTGGGGGCCAATGATTCGCCCCCAATAACCAGCGATGGCGTCAGCTGGCTATACTGGGACGCCGGCAGCCACAGCCACTTGGTCTTGGAAGGGTTGAGTCGAAGCCTGTTTCTCCCCATCCAAACCTGCACGGCCTCCAGGCACTGGGACATCACTTCCAAGGCATCGTTGGGATGGTCTGGGGTGGAGATGTACAGCTGAGTATCATCAACTCCACCCCAAAACCACAGATGATCTCACCCAGCGGCTTCACATAAATGTTGAACAGGAGGGGCGAGAGGACCGACCCTTGTGGCACCCCACAAACAAGGCGCCTCGGGGTCGACCGCTGCCCCCTGTCAACACGGATTGCGACCGGTCGGAGAGATAGGAGGAGAACCACCGCAAAACGGTGCCCCCCACTCCCAGTCGCTTCAGCCGGCGCAACATTATACCATGGTCGATAGTATCAAAAGCCGCTGAGAGGTCTAACAGGACCAGGATAGAGGAATAATCCGTATTCCGAGCCCTCCAGAGATCATCCACCAACGCGACCAATGCCGTTTCCGTGCTGTACCCAGGTCTGAAGCCGGACTGGAGCGGATCCAAATAGACAGCTTCATCCAGGTACTGTGGAAGCTGTTGCGCCACCACACTCTCAACAACCTTCGCAATAAAGCGAAGGTTGGAGACTGGACGATAGTTGGCCAAAACAGCCGGATCCAGGGATGGCTTCTTGAGGAGAGGCCTCACCACCGCCTCTTTCAAGGCGGCCGGCAGGACACCCTCACTCAAAGAAGCATTAATAATTCCCTGGAGCCAGCCTCGTGTAACCTCCCGGGAAGCCAGCACCAACCAGGAGGGACACGGGTCCAATAAACATGTGGTGGCGTTCAGCCGTCCCAAGATCCTGTCCACGTTCTCGGGAGCCACAGGATCGAACTCCTCCCAGATAACATTCTCAAGGCTTGCCTCAGTCATCTCGTCTGAACTAACCCAGTCAGCGGCCAAGTCTTCCCGAATCTGAGTTATTTTATCATCCAGATACTGTACAAAATTTACAAGAAGTAAGCTGCACCACTGTATATCTTCTCTTTAAATATCATCCTGAAATTATAGTGGAGTCAAGAAAGGCTCATATTTAAACTAGGAGGCTACAGAATATTGTATTCAAGACTTTTGGAGGCTTACTTATTATTGTTATTATTTTATTTCTTTATGCAGTCTGTGTTTTAATAAATCTCAGTGCTCTGCCATGAAATATTGGGAATAGTGAAATCAATTCATTTGGATATCTTGGAAAGTTCATTTTAAAAATGGGTGATTCCTCACTATCCTAAACAATTGCTCTTTCTATGGCAAAAATGTTAGAAATTCTATTTATATATAGCATCACAGGGCAAAGAGTACAGTCACCATGTGATTTACTGCTCTTTACACTGTAACAGGAAATGTGAAACTCTACTTAGAACAAAAGAACAGGGAGTATATACTATAGACCCAAACTTGCTGGATGAATGCTACTGTAGTTGTTGCATAAAAATACATTCCAACAATGAACTCCAACAACAACAACAAAAAAAAATCAAAGTTTCTCAGGACAATGGATGCAGCAGAGATTTGTTAAAGAAAACCAGTGGAAAATAAGGGTGAAATTCTTGCACCTTTTTGCCTTTTCTTGGAATGTATCATTGGCCACACCTTTCAAAATATCGTAATCAGGAAAGCATTTTTTTTTCTCCAACCTATTTTTGGTTTAAGAATATAATGTACCCAGGTGTTTTGTTTTAAATGTTTATTTAGGTGGAACCAGCCTCCAGAATTGGCAAAATACTATCCGCCACTATCCCGCTCCCTGGGCGGAACTGGAAACTGAAAATATCATCTTCACGCTGCCATCAGATACTATACGTAATCACGATGCAATCCCTTTCCTGCTCCAGACCTGGGATCAGATGATGAGCGCCATCACCCACTTAGCAGCCATCCCTCCTATTTTTCCCAGACCAGAGAGGATTGTGGCAGATGTTCAAATATCAGAAAGCAAGTATAAACTAGTTCACATCACACTCTGTAGAGGAAAACTATAAAATATTATTGGTCTGCTTTCCTAATTTACAGGTCAAAATGTCTTTTAATAGAACTATTGTTCTAATACTATTGTTCTAATGCTATAATGTCTAGTTTAATGAAAAGAAGGACTTGGGGGAGACATGATAGCAGAGTTTCAATATCTCAGGGGTTGCCACAAAGAAGAGGGAGTCAAACTATTCTTCAAAGCACCTGAGGGTAGAACAAGACGCAATGAGTGGAAACTAATCAAGGAGAGAAGCAACTTAGAACTAAGGAGAAATTTCCTGAAAGTTAAAACAATAAGTGGAACAACTTGCCTGCAGAAGTTGTGAATGCTCCAACACTGGAAATTTTAAAGAAATAGTTGGATAACCATTTGTCTGAAGAGGTGTAGGGTTTCCTGCCTGGGCAGGGGGTTGGACTAAAAGACCTCCAAGGTCCCTTCCAACTCTGTTATTCTATTCTATTCTATTCTATTCTATTCTATTCTATTCTATTCTATTCTATTCTATTCTATTCTATTCTATTCTATTCTATTCTATTCTATCAGTGTTCCAATATCTGAGGGGTTGCTACAAAGAGGAAGGAATCAACCTATCCTCCAAAACACCTGAAGGCAGGACAAGAAGCAATGGATGGAAACTAATCAAGGAGAGAAGAAACCTTGAACTAAGGGGAAATTTGTTTAGTTAGAACAATTAGTTAGTGCAGGGATGGGCAACTGTGGCCCTTTTACAATGTGTGGACTTCAACTCCCAGAATTCCTGAGACAGACAAGCTGTCTCAGGAATTCTGGGAGTTGAAGTCCACAGGTTGTAAAAGGGCCACAGTTGCCCACCCCTGAGTTAGCGGAACAGCTTACCCATGGAAGTTGTGAGTGCTCCAACACTTGAGGTTGTCAAGAAGAGATTGGACAGCCATTTGTTTGAAGTGGTATAGGGTCTCTTGCTTGATCCGGGGTGTGTGGGGTGTGGTGGTGGACAAGAAGACCTCCAAAGTCCCTTCCAACTCTGTTATTCTGTTAATGCTGCAGTTTGCACAATTCTCCAGCACACCGCAGCAAACTGGCAGGTGCACCCATGTGAGTTACCATGTGAGTTTGCTTTGATTCCTTGGGTTGCAGCACATCATTTTGGAATTACTAAGACAACTTGTTGCAGAGCAATTCCATGCCGAATAACTCAATGCCTTAAATGTTATCCGGTCACTGTTTCTTTGACATTACTTCCATTGACAAGAGTGGAAATAATATCGAAGAAACAGTGACAGACAATCTTCATGGTATTGTCCACGGCACATTGTCCCGTGGCGACTTGGCCATGGTGAGTTGACACTGGAGAGATGGGCACGGTGCGTTGGCTGCAACGAGTTGTCCTAGACCAGGAGTGTCAAACTCAATCATGTCACTTGACGTCTTGTGACATATCGCGATGTTTTTTGCCTTTGCAGAGCCTAGACCTGTGATGGCGAACCTATGGCATGAGTGCCACAGGTGGCACACGGAGCCATATCTGTGGGCACACGAACGTTGCCCTAGCTCAGCTGCAGCGCGCATGCATGCGCTGGCCAGCTGATTTTCGGGCCTTCTGGGCCCACCGGAAGGGAAATGGGCCGTTTCCGGCCTCCAGGGGGATGGGGAAGGCTGTTTTCGCCCTCCCCAGGCTCCAAGAAACCCTCTGGAGCCTGGGGAGGGTGAAAAACAGGCCTATCGGGCCCACCGTGCCATTGGATCCCAAAAGCAGGGGTCGCAAGGGTGTGTGTGTCACATGTGCATGCGTGGGAGTGGAGCACATTGAATTATTGGCGTGGGCAAGCGTGCGTGCGACATTCCTGCACCAGGGGTGGGTTCTAAAATTTTTTACTACCAGTTCTGTGGGCGTGGGTTATTTTATGGGTGTGGCTTGGAGGTTATGTGACTGGGTGGGCGTGGCTAGCTGGTCATGTAATTGGGTGGGCGTGGTTATGTGTATAGGGACTACTCAGAAGGCTGAAAAAAGTCATTTCTGACAGGTCCTCACACTTTTGACTGGTCCTCACACTTATGACCATCCTCACATTTATGCCCGTGCAGCATTCTTAACAACCATGTCACTCATTTCACAACTGCTTCTCTTCACCATGGTGACAAGATAGGGCAAAAACGTAAAATGTGAGGACAGTCGTAAATTCGAGGACTGGTCAAAAGTGCGAGGACCAGTCAAAAATAACTTTTTCAGCCCTCTGAGTAGTCCATATGCATAAAAGGATACAGCAATAGAGAGGGATGAAGGAAGAGAAGAGAAATTAGAGTAAGTGTGAGGGTAAGAGAGGGAGGAAGAGAGGAGGAGAAGGAGAAAGGAAGAGGAAGTAGGGAGGAGAAGAAGAGGGTGGGGGGAAGAGAAAGTAAGAAGGAAAGAAAAGAGAGAGGTGGTAGGTTTGAGGAGAAAGATTGCTGTACAATAAAAAAGATGAAAGGGAAGAAAGCCAACCCCAAACAAATGTAAAGATATTAAGATAAAGAATGAATTGTTAAACTTTAAAGAATAAAAGAGAACAAATATGAATAAATAGCAATAATTAGAAACACACATACAAACATACAATGTATTTTCTTTGAACAGCGTATTTGGCTGGTTCACAAATTTAAACAGTGTTTAGTCATTTCAATTAAATTTACAATTTCTATATTTCCTTTTTGCCATATTTATTCCTCAACTATTTTTTAAAAAAACCAATATTACCCTTCATTCTCATCTCTAATCTTAATCAAATTCAATTTTTCCCTTCTATTCTATATTATACCCCTTCCCATTGTCATCTATTTTTATATCCATCCTCACATTGGTTAATTATGTAATATTACAGTTGTTTAATACAAATTCAACATTTTAATATAAATCAATTAGTTATATAACTATCTTTTTTGTATATTAATCAATATGAACATGAATATTTCAATTATTTCCATGCAATCCAATTTCTTACAAATCAATTAATTATATTTACCAATAATAATAAACCAAATAATTTCCCCCATATATTCCTCCAAACCACAACTTAACCATTTCTGCTTTCAACACAATATACAATTAATAGTATCTCAATTATTACAATTCCCTAGTTAAATAGAGATTTTTTTCTTTTGTGTTTTAAAATCTTGAACTCTCCTCTTTTGCCCTAAATTTCCCATTGTTTGCAGTTTTGCACCCACCTTTTTTGGTGAGGAAAAAGAAAAAGAAAAAGAGTTTTGTTTTTTCAGCATAGCTAGGGGTAAAAAATCTGTTGTTGCAGCTAGCAACAACAGAGCTCTGTGCAAAACAGCTGAGAGCAAATCAGTTGAGAGTCGGGAGGCCGATCTAATCAACTTGTGCTAATTAACCTATGAAGCTGTAAGGGGCTGTTTTTTCTATTTTTGCAGGCACCGGTCTACTCATTTGTTTTCTTTTAACACTGATCAGCTTTAGGGCGGTCCTTTGAAGCCCCGCGGCAAGAGTTTAAACAGTTTTTTTCCCTCTAGCCATCAGTTGGGACTCAGGAGGCAGCAATAGATTGGGAGTGGGTGGGGTAAGCGACCGGCAACTGGGCCGGGAACCGGTTCGGGGGCGTGGCCAGCCAATCTTATTACCGGTTCTCCGAACTATTAAAATTTTTTACTACCGGTTCTTGCGATCCAGTGTGAACCGGGAGCAACCCACCACGGCCCTGCGCTCCCCTCACTTTTGGCACGCGATGGCCTAGCCCAGTTTGTGGGGGCAATAAGCTGACTTTGTATAAATATACAAAAGTATGAAGGCTATTGCTTAGCGCATTGTAAGCTGCCCTGAGTCTCCGGAGAAGGGTGGCATATAAATCAAATTTAAAAAAAAAAAAAGGTTAGCCATCCCTAGACACTCCATCTAATTATATCCCTGCCAACTTTTTTCTTAGATTCAGTGCGCACTGGCTATCCAATCATAATTAATCTGGGGGCCGTGCCTGCCTTCATAAATGTGCAAGATTTCTACGCCAAAGGAATTTGGGGCCCAATCTACGAACTGGGTTATAACCAGCAGAAAAATGGGTGGGAATTCCCACCCCATACCAAGGAAGCCACCTGCAACCTCTGGCCCGTTTACGTCAATGAGACCGTGCTGAACATCTCCCGAGAAATAGCCCACTCAGAGCTTCAACCGCATACAAGAAAGGAGAGGATTGAGAACTACATTAGAAATGGAGCTAATCTGAACGACTTTGAAGAGTTCACTGCATTTGAACCCTATTTGCAGGTAAGAAAGCTGTTCATGGGAGGGCACTGGTGTAATACAGGTAGTCCTTGACTTACAACAGTTCGTTTAGTGACTATGGCATTGAAAAAAGTGACTGATAACTGTTTTTTACACTTATGACAGTTGTAGCATCCCCATGGTCCGTTGATGAAGATTCGGATGCTTGGCAACTGATTCATATTTATGATGGTTGCAGTGTCCTGGGATCATGTGATCCTCTTTTGTGACCTTTTGAGAAGCAAAGTCAATGGGGGAGGTCAGATTCACTTAACAACCATGTTACTGACTTAACAACTGCAGTGTTTTACTTGTGGCAAGCAAAGTCATTTAGTGACTGTTTGAAGTTACAATGGCATTGAAAAAAGTGACTTATAACCGTTTTTCACACTTACGACGGTTGTAGCATCCCCATGGTCCCTTGATCAAAAACGGACGCTTGGCAACTGATTCATATTTTTGATGGTTGCAGTGTCCTGGGATTGTGTGATCCTCTTTTGTGACCTTCTGAGAAACAAAGTCAATGGAGAAACCAGATTCACTTAACAACCATGCTACTAACTTAACAACTGCACTGATTTACTTAAGAACTATGGCAAGCAAGGTCGTAAAATGGGGTCAAACTAACTTAACACGTCTTGCTTAGCAACATGAATCTGGGGTGCAATTGTGGCCATAAATTGAGGGCTACCTCGATGTAGGGGGGTGGAATCTTCTTCAAAAAGGGGAAGAAAATGCTATCAGTCAAGGTCAATTCGTGCAATCAGTTAAAAATGGGTTTGTGACTTCTCTGTTTTTATACTGGTGGCCTTTGATCTAGACAACCTAAGGTCATATAACATTAAAAAAATAATGTAATCACTGAAGTATAGAGCACGGATCTATACAATTACCTATTTTTCTTCAGCTGCAGGAAGCCTTTGGATGGGACCCCTACATTCACATTTTAGCAAAATACCAAACCATGAGGAACATCCCATATGAGAAAAATGACAAGATGAACCTGTGGGTAGAAACCTTCTCTCAGGAAGTCAACAGAAACCTGGCTCCTTTCTTCAAAACTTGGGGGTGGCCCATTGAGGACACTGTCTCCGAGAATCTGGCCTCAATCTACCCTGCTTGGGCTGAGGATCCCATGATAGAGTACCGGCACTCTTGAAGGACCAGAAGCCAAGATCATCCTCATCAGAGAACACTGGGGGAGCAATTGGGGGGATGTTATACTCAAAAGTGACCCTGATAAAATGAATGAACTTGGAAGAGTCTTCAGCTGCAGCATCAAGTCTTCTTCAGCTGTTGCTTTTGGAGGATTTCAGCTCCACTATTTGGTTGCTACCTTTAAAAAAAAAAAAAAAAAATCTCTCTCTTAGGAGAATCCTGATTCTAGTAATTTTTAGAACTGAAGATTTTAAGCCCACATGAAAACACAAATACACATGTCTCACACACACAATCCAACCATATTTTAATCACCGATCCAATATGGGGAAATGGGACTAGTAAACTATTTGCTAGCCATATCAGTCTAAAAGTAAAGAGAACCTCATGTTTTCATTATAACCTCTAATATTCTATTAAGTTTAGTTCCCAAATTGGCATTTCATGTATTTTTCACAAAGAACTCTCTCTAATGATGCCACACATTTGAAATGATGATTATTTTTTTAAAGTTTTTTTTAATTTTTTTAAAACATAAATGATGACTATTAAGCTCTTTGCTGCTCTAAATAAAAATTGTGTCTATTAAAAATATAACTGTTTGATCTTTCTCAGTGGCTTGTGCCCTCCCATTTACCTGATCCCTTCTTGAGTGGATTCTGGATTTTATCATGTTAGTTTTTCCAGTTTCTGCTATCGTTTTGACTATGTAAGAAATAAATTTTTGAATGCTTCCTTCTTTGTGATTTTAGAAAACTTGGAAACCCTATTTTATAAAAGGTTTAATTGTTTTAAAATGTCTCCATGGGTGGCAGCCCTTGAATGAACTTCTCTAGGGTCAGAAACTAAGCAGAGTAATAAGAACATGGATGGGAGACCACCAGCAAAGCCCAGGGCTGGGCAAATCTAGTAAATCAAATGACTATTCTGGAGCATGCTCTTAAAACAAAGGTAAAAAATTCAAATGGCTAAAAGGTGAAGAAGGTAAAGGGAATGCCCTCAAACCACCAGCTCTCTCCAGGACTGAATCACATTCTTAGACTTCCGTGCTAATTGGCAGGTCTAGTGGCTAAGACGCTGAGCTTGTCGATCAGAAGGTCAGCAGTTCAGCAGTTCGAATCCCTAGTGCCGCATAATGGGGTGAGCTCCCGTTACTTGTTCCAGCTTCTGCCAACCTAGCAGTTCGAAAGCACGTAAAAAAATGCAAGTAGAAAAATAGGGACCACCTTTGGTGTGAAGTTAACAGCGTTCCGTGTGCCTTTGGCGTTGAGTCATGCTGGCCACATGACCACGGAGACATCTTCGGACAGCGCTGGCTCTTTGGCTTTGAAATGGACATAAGCACTGCCCCCTAGAGTCAGTAAAGACTAGCACATATGTGCAAGGGGAACCTTTACCTTTACCTTTAACTCTCTTCTGGAAAACCTTTGCATCCTTCAGTTAGCCATGCGTGGAGGGCAAACACTTTTTTAAATTAAATACAAGAGCAGAGTGTCATGTTCTTTCACAGCAAAATGACAGCTAGGTTAGATGCCATATGGTTACAGTAACAGAGTTTGAAGGGACCTTGGAGGTCATGTAGTCCAACCCCCTGCTCACGCAAGAGACCTGTACTAGGGATTCGAACCGACGAACTACCTGATCAACAAGCTCAGTGTCTTAACCACTGAGCCACCTATTCAGTGGGCACAATCTAATAATGTTTGGGGGGTGCCCACTGTCATTTTAGGTGTCCTGGTGGCTGAGTGTGTTGGTCATCTCCCTGTGAATAAGGAAACCATAAGTTGTCCCTGCAGTTCAAAGCAACAGGCTGCACATGGAGAGGAAGTCATTGAAAAAAAAAAAAGAAATGTTTTCTTACTTCATCTCCTCCCCCTTGAAATTGGCAGCTGACATTTGGGAGGCTTACTCAGACTTCTCTGGAAGAAAGAGTCAGACTTCTCTGGAAGAAAAAAAAAAAGCAAGAGAGGAGACAATAACTTTTCACTTATGAGGAAGGAAAGCATGTTAAGCAAAGGAGGCTATTCTATTCTATACCACATTTTTGGTATTGTCCATTACAGCGTAAGCCTTTTGGGTCTATGTGCCATGCCACGATACACAGAGAAAAGCTGAATTTGTCTTGCAAAGGCTCACACACACTGCTTTCCTCATTTGGCCCGTCTTCCACTGGGTGATACACACAACACAGCATGAGAGAGGAGCATAATCCCCACATTCAGAGGCAACGCATATGCACCTCCTCTGATTAGACCCACACAGGCAAAATGTACATACACACTGATTAGCTTTTCAAGAGAAAGAACAGAAATGTAGCCACAAAAAAAGCATATGCAACATATTAGTTCATTACACAAGGGGAATATATAGAGGTTTCCTGTGGCCACTGCTGTTAAAGGGTTAGAGAGAATTCCAGAAATCCATCATCATCATCATCTTTTAATGACCCCATAATCCCTTGCGGGGTAGAGTCTGGACAACTGAATGGAACTAGCAGAGTGTTTTAATGGCCAGATGCCCTTCCTGTCACCAATCCGGAGTTTTGTTCAACAGATTTATTCTCAGTGTGCCCAGAGAGAGAAATATCTGCCTCTACTTGGGATCGAACTCACAGCCTCCTGTGAGGTGACAGCTCCACCTCTAGGCCATCGCACCACTCCAGAATTCCAGAAATCCATGTTCTGCATGAATTACCTACCTTGTTTATATCTTAAATATTTTGTGTGAGTGACACCAGGAATCATTCTAACACCTAAACAATAGGGACATCTGCATTTGCTGAATTAAGTGATGGTTACTAGATAGTGACATAAAACAGAAACTTAAAGAGGTCACAATAGGCCATTGATTGATTGATTTGTCAAGAACGTTTTAGGTAATTTATATAATTATAAGTATGAATCGAATACATAAAATAGATATGTTCTCACAATTGCCAGAAAATCAATTATGTGTCTCCTACAAGGAACTTAATTTTCCACTGATTTCTCTCTGCCTCAGATTCATCTAGTCTTCTTTACAGACAATGAATCTCATTAACCAGAAGTGGATTCAGTTTGTATGGGGATATGAGCAAACATTAAATATTTCATATGTTGATTTTCAGCCAATGTCCTTTGCCCTGAGCCTCCAAGGTGGGGGGATATTCCACAGGTAGGGGCTACTGCAGAATAGGCATTCTGGCCAGTGGATACTCTTTGGTTGATGGGACCAATAGCATGCCCAGTCTGCTAGATCAAATTGGACAGGTACAGACTTTTGGAAAGAGGCAGCCCCTCAAGCAAGGGTGGGATTCTACCAGTTCAGACCAGTTCAGGCAAACCGGTAACTCCAACGATCAGCTGGGTTCGCTCTGATGATCAGGTGGGCCTGCCCACCTACCCCTGCACTTTACTGACTTCTCTGTATCATCTTCTCAGCTGATTCATGCGGCAGAGCGGATTGCCACGCCTCAGCTGTGTTACTCCCCAGCAGTAATGCAGAGGGTAAATTTTCGTAAAATTGAGCACGCACGCACACGTGCAGAGTGCACGCCCAAAGCGCACAATCACCAAACCAGTTGTTAAACTGGCAGGATCCCACCACTGCCCTCAAGTAATCTGTTCCCAAGACATACAGGGCTGTAAAGGTGACAACAGCACCCTGAATTCCATCTGAAAACATGCCAATAACCAATGCAGCCCATGCAGTAGTGGTGGTATTATCTGTGTGTATATTTGACACCATTTACCACTCGTACTACTAGATTCTGCACTAGTTGAAGTTTCCGAATGTTCTTCAGGGGCAGCCCCATGTAGACTGTGTTGCAGTCGTCTGAATGAAAGGTTACAAGGGCATAAGTGACTGAGTAGAGCCTTTTGGTCCATAAAGGGACACAATTGATATATAATATGAAGCTGTGCCAAGGCCTTTCTAACCATTTGCTCTTTGAGAGGGAGCCGTGATTCTAGGAGGATCCCCAGATTGTGCACTGAATCTGTCAGGGATAGCGCAACCCCATCCAGAACTAAAGATGGAAGAAACTTATCTCCAGAGGGTCCAAATAACTACAGATACTCGGTCTTGCTGGGATTGAGTCAGAGCCTGTTTCACTCCATCCAATCCCCAACATCCTTCAGACACTGGGATAGGACATTCATCCCATCACTCAAGGGGCCCAGGTTAGAGATATAAAGCTGGGTGTCATCAGTGTACTGATAATATCTCATCCAAAACAACAGACCACCTCTCCCAGCGGCCTCATGTAAATGTTAAATAGAAGGGGAGAGGGAATCGAACCCTGAGGCACCCTACAATGTAGGAGCTGTGAGCTGGATCTCACTCTCTCAATC